>CM063110.1:44617970-44869611 GCA_031841125.1 Acanthococcus lagerstroemiae
CTCATCTTTCCCGTAGATACTTCTACGTTCATGAAAACTGGAAAGCGATGTCGAAACCAAATTCCACGCCCCTACAAGTCCAAGAAACGATGCCTATGTCGAATGTGAAAACTTCTTCCTTTTTACAGGCCTCTACCCCTACTCTAGGTGCCACAATTTTCATGATAACTGAAAATACTAATTCCACGACCTAGAGAACCCACGAAACGATATCCACATTGCTGTCAGCGTAATTTTTGACCCATGCCTTTCAGAGGGCCCTAAATTTTAAGTCGAGAGGAGATACGAAGAATAAATTTAATACCATTAAGAATCTAGTTATCGATTTGTTGACTTTTTTTTATGCTTGAAAACGTCTGAAAAATTACCTTATTAAAGTCTTCAGCAACGGAAAAAATATGAGAAACACAATACTAATCAAGTGGTAATCAAGGGGCGGGGACGGAGTCAGAGAAAAATTGCAGAGATGGGTTGGCTGGAAAGTGTGGCGGATGGAAAACTGCGCAACAACTGGTCACAAGAATTGGCGATTCCGGAAAAATGACCAAAGTTCTATGTTCTCCCCCCTTCAGTACTATGTTAATGTGTAGCCGTGAGAAGAGACATTTTGAACCCATTTCCTGTGTGAGTTCTGGGACAGTTACGAAGAAATAGAAAACATCATATTATGCAAAATCTGACAAGGAACAATATTAAATTAGATTGTTCACAGTATTTTTGCACAAAACTGCGGGGGGAGAGCTTAGCCCATGCTCAAAGAATGAGCAGTACGCGGATTTTTAGTTCGTTCTTTTAATTTCTTTCTTTCCTGAAATTTATCTAGCATACCCATATAAACAATTCACAACGAATTCCGGCGTATTACCATTTTTTTTCTTCAATATTTTTCACTTTCCCAGACTAGAAGGCGACAGAACATCAAAACTTAATGTCCCAATAACACGGGGTAGTTTTAGTCAAAATTTGAATGTTTTTTTTTTAAATGGTTTAGTGCTTTAACATCCGAGTAAAAGCTGAGCAATATTTGAAGGAAAAAAAAAAATTCATAAATAAATGGTATCTTATAATTCAGTACTGAAGACTATTTTTCTAAAATTTACTTATTTATAAGCTCCACATGGTCATATGGCCATTTATACAAAAGTAAGGGAAAACTATTAACTATTTAAAAATAATAAAATATAAACTGCAAATAAGCGACAGAGAGACAGACATACAGACACGAAGGGAGAGAGGGGGAGTGGCGTCGTAGAAAAAGGAGGGTAAATGAGGGGGTTTAGGGGAGATGATGGATGAGAAGGGTGGGAACACAAGATATATCAGAATAAAAACAATGATAGGTAGTAGTTTGGAGAATGAAATGAAGCAATAAAATATGAAAAATCTGGATTAACAACAATCCTGTAGTTTAATTACCATCCCGGAGGGGGAGAGATTCAACTCGGGGAAAAATTGCAAATTTCATGCCCAAAAAATAGAAAAATCTCCAATGTAACCATAACCAGCGATCCAAAATACCTCTCAACAGATACATGTCAGTCGGTAAAGTGTGTAACTAAAGGTAGTCTCCAAATTCCAAATCAAGCCTTCAGGGAAGCGGCATCTCGAGACATTTTTTCTAGCGTTTTCCTCATGTTTAGCACATTGATTTCGCCAAAAACATAATTTAGTCCCGCTGATTTCACGTTCTGAGCCACTGCGAAATTCGGTAAAAAATGAAGGATCATGTCACCAATACAAATTCTAATGTACGTATTCGTCAGCAGCTTGCCCCAGTTATGTTTCATTGTTAGCATCCAGATACCCGAAATCCCAAAAATCGATACAAGCCCGCAACTGAAAATTGTAACAATACTTTTATAGTTACAGATGACAACATTTTCCTTTCAAAGTCAT
Organism: Acanthococcus lagerstroemiae; assembly: GCA_031841125.1. Classification (NCBI taxonomy): domain Eukaryota; kingdom Metazoa; phylum Arthropoda; class Insecta; order Hemiptera; family Eriococcidae; genus Acanthococcus; species Acanthococcus lagerstroemiae. The sequence goes on from CM063110.1 coordinate 44,619,867, forward strand.
TTCAGCTGTAAAATCTTAAATTTGTTCGCTGATTCGATGTTGTTTCGTAACCGTTATATCTTTCTACAAATTTCAACAAATTTCAAAGCTCAAATATATCTAAAATTTAAATTTAAATGCCATTACTTCGTATCGTAGTCATTAACGTTAGGCTACAGTAAGGGTAAATTTCAATTGATTTTTTCTTCAATTTTGAGAATATTTAAAACAATTTTCAGTAATTTCTCATGTTTTATCAATTTTTAAATTCCATAACAAGGACGTATGCTTGTATCGTGATCACGTGTCTAGGGGTAGCCACTCTCCAAGTTACGAGGGACGGGACTTGGGGCAAAATTATAAATTTCACGCTTTAAAAATGTTTTGCTCTTTCTAACTGGTGGCGAGGGGGGCAGGGAACCTATCTGACCTCTAACACTATGGGCCTGTTCAACAGCAAATAAATGTGATATACTGTATACATATTAGGTTCGCCTTTAGTACATAAGGAATGTGAGCCCTTCCCACAAGCCCTCCTATTTATGCCTACACTTTATTTCTTCAATTTTGCTAATCCAAGTACTCTATTTTCCAAGGCTGAGAGGCAATTTGAGCCACAAACGTATTCGGGTAGAAGTCTCCAGCTCGTCACTTATTCCCTCCTCGGTAAATCCTTGGGCGATTTTGATTATTCTCAAGACCATTACAATTAAAATTACTGCGCCTAATGAAGCCACATCAGAGTTTTTACAGGCGGTCTGGGAGAAAAATAATACGTAAAATAATCTTCAATAAGGCTAGGATCCTTACACGAGGGTTCAAAATCAATTTCCAGCAACTGATATTAACAATGGCTTGACATCAGTCTACAAGGACAAAAATAAAGCTCAAATTTAAACGTACACACACTCTTTACTCCGCACGATAGGCCATGAGATCACAAGAACATTTTCAGCCCTACAAACAAGCGAACATAATATGGGGTACTGTTCTACCCTATTCGGAAGGGGACATTGTGCCTTCAGTTTTTGAGGTAGGTAACTATACAAATGTAGATGTACTCAACAAGAGCTAACATTCGGTAGTGTTGTTTTTCAAATAATAATGATACTAGCCAATCATACTGACGAGGTTCAGTCAGACAGTCAAATTAAAAATGTACGTAACGCAGACCTGAATGCATCATTTATGAAAATGAGAGCGACAACAAAATGCAGACAGATCACTTGTCTCATATTGAAATAAGATTTTGTTTAGCATCAGTAACATACTCGTAATATGAATATCGAATGGAAAATTCTACGAGATTTCGCACTGCTACCATTACTTCGGAATGTAAAAAAATACAAATACATCTATTTACGCAACAATGAGATGAACACGCGTTATCTACATACCAAATTACTAGACAATTTTCACAGCAAAACGCGAAGTCAAAACACGTACTGATATAATAAAACACGTAAAAGCCTGTGCGCATCACATCCACCTTATTTTCGGTCACCTTTCGTAATTTATATCAACGATAGGAATCAGATGTCAGATAACTGTGACATTTGGAGCTTGAGAGTACGGCCTGCTCTAACTCTACCACTGTTCTAGTCTTATCTGAAACTGGCTTCATACTGTATCGGTCTAATTAAACAGATTTGATTACAATAGCCCGTTTTGAAAAGTTGAATAATACAGGTAAACTTGTAGGTAAAACTGACGTGTCCGCTTGGACCCTGGATCCTTCGCAACTTACGTGTGGAATTTCATCCACTGCTGCTCTAAGTCCCTTTCAAATTCACCGACTAGGTAGTAAAATAATCGCTGACGAGGAGAAAACACCAAGTAAACTGGCTCAATTTTGCCAATTTTCAGAGGAGCCTCTCTTGCCTTCTTCAGGTATACTTGGTGTTTTCACAACGGATCTCAACCACGCACCCTCTATTTCCAATATCTTCACATTCTTCTTCGAAGTTTCTTTCTCCTGGAGGTTCACAAGGCACTTCTACTCTAACCAGGTAAGATTGATATGTAAGCATTTCGCTATCAAGCCTATCAACAGGAGAAACGTGAATTCATACCTTCAATTGACGATGGAAAATACTGGCTACCATTTTGAAGATTTTTGCAGGCGGCATTTGGCTAGCTATCGACTTCATTGCACTCATTCGAAAACACCGCTTTAGAAAATTCAGTGTGAACTGTGAATGTCCCAATAACTTCTACACCTTCTGACGTTATTCACACTTGAATGGATCGTAAGTCTAACAGTCGATAACAAAATTTATCTTTCTTTTTCTAGGACTTAAAAATAATTTGGAACTATCAGTAATGACAGGAAATACGCTCGCAGACCCGAAGCCCTAAGGTCACACAAAACTGAGTAGCAAGTACAGCCATACCTGCTTCGTACTTCTGAGCGCTCACAATCGCACTTGTACCGACGGTCCCCATATAAACCATGACCCATCTTCTAGGTCATTCTGGTCTTGGTTCGAAAACAAAAAAAAAGAGCAAGCCTGGTTTCTGTAATATGAAGGCGCCGGAGACAAGTAGATCGTCTGTAAGAACTGATGTGATAGAAAAGCAAGGACGTACCGAAGAGTTCTTCCTGGAAGGGGAGGGGGCGTAAAAACTGTGAAAGTCCCAACTCACTCAACTCAAAATTTCCAAACATCAAAGAAAAAAAAACCTCTTCGACTTGTTGGATTTTTCCAATAAAGCAAAAAAACAAAAAACAAAAAAAAACCTGACTGAAATCGTAAATTGTTCTCAAGTACTGAGCAAAAATTTTATACGGGGGAGGGGTGGGGGTAAGTTGCGTCCTGGAACCCTGGAGAACCAACCAACCACTTTCTCAAAATTAAAATCTGCATTCGCAAGAAGTTAATTGCAAGGGGTGCAGGAAGACAAACGTGAAATCAACCTCTTCAATTGAACTTGGAAATAGATAGTCCAGGAAATGGTGTTTTACTCAACCGGCGGAATATAAAGCTACAGAACAATTTATATGGTAAAAAGTTGTTTGAGGATTGAAATTTTGTAAACCTGCCACCTTTTATTTTGGCCTGTTGAGTAGGAACCCACAAAATTGACCAAAATTCTGAAAAAGGAAACCGCATAATAAGTATGTGCTCCAGGCATGTGTTGTATATTTCGATTACTTCAGTAGGTGATAAAAATACTTACCTACCATTATTCAAGAGGGCCATTCAAGCGGTGGGGGGGGGGAGGGGTTCAACATTATAAAAAACTTGATTTTGACAATCTGGCGAATATAGGCGGCAGGTTAATTTAGATGTTATTTCATCAACAATAGCGTGTATTAATATGTACCATGTACCTGCCACTCCAAAACTGGGTATTTGAGGTGCTGCAGCCCTTCAAAATTTTGAGAAAGTGGTTCGTATTTCAATAACCTGAAGAAAATATGCGTCAGGGTGCGTCTACGTTACGGTATACACTTCATAATAATCAATTACCATAGCCTGCCACCTCTCCCCCATCCACTGTGGAGCTAAGAGCTCCCTCAAGGTAAGCTATATAGCATGAGTTAGCACTTATCCGTGCCTTTATACAGATAAATTCAAGTATTTTGTCCGTTGATTACCATTTTTTATATCAATACACAATCCAAGTTGTACCCCTCTGACCAAACGTAATTGTGGCACTTTAGTCCCCCCTCCCGAGTTCACCGCAAGTAATTTTGATGAAAGTTATCGTATTACAATTTTAAATATCAGTTTGTAGAAAGTTAATAGAAAAATTGGGAATACTGTTTTATTATATGTGACCTGGAATCATGAAATGTGCCTCTGGTGTCAATTATTTTTCACTTTCATAACAATTCTTATAGAAAAAATCACGCTCTTTCGAATGAAACAAATTGCAGCTTTCTATGTTCATTAGTTTTCGACGAATTGCATTTAAAAATTACGTCAAAAGTTTAAAAACATCAGTTTACATGGCGTTGTGTGAAACAGGCCCACAGGACTGACAGAACAGGAATTCAAAACGCGGTTGTCATAGCAACGCGTAAATGCAGCACCACAGATGTACACGCTATGTACATCTGTGCGCACTACTACCACCATCCCATCTTTACACTCGTTTATCTCAAAAACCTGTTTTCGCACAAGAGACACATTTCATGATTCCAGGTCACATATACTTATATTGAATCATACATAATAATTAACAAAGTAAAAAACTAATAGTATAACCTTGGTAGCTTACCTATTTAATTAAAATAATAATATATATATTATTAATGCAACATGAGGTATTATGTAAAGATAAAGCAAAAAAGGTGGCGGGTTGAAAGTAATAGCTAAGCACAGGGAAGAAAATAAGGGGATTGGGAGAGCACGGGGGCACTCTGCCCCCTCCCAGTTATGGAGTGACAGGTACATATTAATATACGCTATTGTTGATGAAATAACATCTAAATTAACGTGCCGCATATACTCGCCAGGTTATAAAAATCAATTTTTTAATAATTTGAACCCCCCCCCCCGCCCTTTACGGCTTGAATGACCCTTTTGAATGATAGGTAAATATTTTTATCACTTACTAAAGTAATCGAAATATATGTACGACACATGCCTGGAACAGTTATTGTGCGGGTACTTTTTTCAGAATTTTGGCCAATTTTGGGGGTTTCTACCCAACAGGCCAAAACAGAGGGTGACAGGCTTACGAAATTTCAATCCTCAAACAACATTTTACTATATAAACTGTTCCGCAGCTTTATATTCCGCAGGTTGAGTAAAACTGCCACTATCTCCTGGACTAGAAGAAAAAACTATACGTTACCCTTTTGTGAGCAAATGTGTTGCTCTTGTTGATTCGTATTCTTGACTCAAAACCCGTGAACACTGGTTCACTATTTCACAACTTTTTCACGGAGATATATCAAAGGGATTACCAAATTTCAACTTTCTGTTTATCTACTTGAGAATAACACTAAACTCATCTATTAATCCAGTTTCTTATAACTCATCCAATACTGTTTAAGACATCATACGAAATCCACAAAAACAGAAACGAAATTTATTATCAACCTAACTCATTTGCGTGGCATATTTCTGTCGTAGCGGCCGATAATCGCTACAACTAACCTTGTAATTTTATTTACTTTTTGTTCTATTCTATCAATAAATTTCTTCAAAACATCAACTGTTCGAATACAAAGTTTGGAACGAGCAAATAATAAAATCTGATACTTCTTTTATGACCTGATTTTAACATCAAAAAAGTTCTGAGAATCAGGGTTAACATTTTTTCAGAACTAAGAAAAAATTAAAGTTCAATAAGATATTTTGGATCAAAGTTGTACACTTCTCTAATGAAATCCAAAGATGACTATGCTGGTATACAGTTTAATGTTGCCGCTCTTTAATGCAATGCAAGAATCAAATTAGTGATTTTCAAGCCGAATGACAGAGCACTAGGAATACACCTAAGCAATTTTTTAGTATTTCTTGGGAGTGAAGGGGGTGAGGGACGCAATCAAATGTTGTCAACTGACAATGTATATTTTGCCAACCGAGGATCCAATTCTGCCAACGGAAATCAACAAGCAAAGAAAAACTGCTGATTTAATTTTGCCTACCGAGGGTTCATTTTGCTAACTTTGACAAATGAATGCTGGAAATGCTAAGTGCCAAAAACCAAATGTTACAAAAGAAGGAAAAACAAATCTAGGGTTGATTTTGCTAATTTTGACAAATGAATGCGGAAATGCCAAGTGCCAAAAACCAAATGTTACAAAACAGGGTAGGGAAAATCAAGTCTCTAATGTATACTGCGCAATATTGGAAGGCTGAAAGCAGTTTTGAATGCCGGAAATGCAAAGTATGCTAAGTGCCAAAACCAAATTTCTACAGAAAAAGGAAACACTAGTTCGCAATGCAATGACAACGTTCTGTAGTTCAGCGTAGTACCTGAATCATACTTAGTATGGTTTGCATAAAAATAAGGTTATGGAGTTACAGACAGTGAAATCTTCTGGTGGAAATATGACCTATTTGAGCAGTGTTACCATACTTATGAACCCTTGTATGTATATGGGATGTGATTTAGCATATTTTACCCTAAGAAATAGATTTCGAAAAAATAACCATTAGCACACTTCGCATTTCCGGCATTCAAATATGGAAAATGTTTGGGAGCCATCCTCCCTTTTGATAGATTTCTGCCCGGCACTGTGATCTTAAAAAGTTTCAAAATGTTTTTAGGAGTCGTAAGAAGTTCGAAACAAGTCTGGAATAGCAGTTAAGCAGTTCAAAAAAAGTTTAACTGGATCGAGAAGAGTTTCAGCGAGTCTCTATCAAGTCTGAAAGAAGTGTATTAAACTGCGCCAATTACTGAAAAACTACAAGTTTTAAGCAGTAAGTTTCTGCATTTCAATAAATTTTAAGCATCAGCTAGAAGAAGCTCAAGCTTCAAATTCCTCAACCAAAAGTCTTAACAATTAAATTTAAATAAAAGCTTAAGAATTAGCATATCGACTAATCAAATGAGATTAACTGTAAGCGTGCCGCTTCTCGACTTATCATACTCAGTAATCACAGAGCACAATACCTGAAGGAAATCTGATATACTTATCAATTTATTTTCTAGTGAAACAACAGAAAAAAGACTGTGTAATTAAAACGCTGTAAGTTTCAAGTTGAAGGTTTCTGAATGTTAAGCAATTTTAAGAGTTAGCTGGGAGCTAAAAGTGGCATTTTCAATCTGAAAGCTTTCACCGTTAACTTCATTAAGATTTTCAAAAACATTCGGCATTAGCTTTGTTGAATAGCTAGCCCTGCGTAAGTTTGGCGGTCTTAAAAGGGCCTGTAAGGGTTTCACTTGACTTTAGAAAGATATGTAAGCAATTTAAAAGCGTTAGAAAACAGTCCAAGAACGGTAGAAATCCGAAACAAGTCTTGAAGAGTACAGAGGCTTAAATAAGCTTGGAAAAGTTCGAAGGGAGTAGTAAATGGGTATGTAAAGTTCTTAAAGAATGTAAACATTTGAAGCAAGCCAAGAAGCGACTTAAACAATTTTAAGCCGTCAAAAAGAGCCTCGAAGAGTTTTATGAGTAAATCTAGCAAAGCTGTTAACAGTCTTGAAACAAGTCTAGTATGCTAAGCAGAGAGTTGCTTGGTATATTTTATCACTTGATTGCAGTGGCGCTTGTGACTGTCGTATGACCAAAGTAGTATGAACGAGTTTCAAAGAGTCTTTACCAGATCAAGACGAATGTTTACAAAACTGAGAAAGTTCCATAAAGCATCTTAATAGTTATACACACGTCTGGAAAAGCATTAAGGAGTCTTAAACTTGAGTGAAAGTGTTTTAAATAAATATGGAATAGTACTGAAGAGCCTGAAAGAAAATTAGAGAGTTTCAATGAGATTGGGGCGAATGTAGAAGTCTTAAAGAGTTCTGAACAGGTCTGAAAGAGCCTTTAACAAGTCTTGAAAACTCAAAGCTTTCAATGCGCCTTGAAGCGACCGAACGAGTCTTCAAACGAATCCAAGCATGTATTAAAGAAATCTTGAAAATGAGATACAACCAGGGTCTATAATGGTAACTGTAACCATAATGTAATTACATCAACCAAAACGTTATTGCCCGCGTTGATCGTGATGGATAGTAACCTAATCATTACATCTAACACAACAAACGATCCAACTATTAACCGAATTAAATATAATCACACTGATAACCGTATATCAACACGCAATAACCAAATGAAAGGATTTGTTACTTTTTGTCAGAGTATAGTCGACAACGTTTAATTAAAAACCGATTAAAATATACTCAATAACCAATATACACCTTCATAGCAAATAAGATCATAATGTCACACGGTCACGAACCATAACTATACCACACTACTTTTCAAGTGGCAAGCCAAAAACTTTTGTTGATAAAGTTATCGAATGTTATTGAGGTTCCATAATTTAAAAATAAAAATCGTTCAATGGAGAACAGAAAATTGTTATACATTTTTTGGCGCTCAATCTGAACACCTGCTCTATTCCGCTGAACTGTAAATGAACGGGATTTGTAATAAATTTTGTTTCAACTCATATAAAGTTCTAGACTCTAGATAGGAGAGTACAATAATTGTCCGCCATTTAGAGTCCAACTGCGCCTGTCGATCCTCAATGCTGAGCGGCTGACTACGCGGTACGCTCCACATAGTCGGATTCGGCATCCACGAGCACAGTTGAAGTCAAAATGGCGGACGATCATACTTACACGAAGTATACAGAGTTCTACCTGTCGCCGTCGAAACTAGAGCTCTACAACTTCGTGTGAGCACAATCGTCCGCCATTTTGATGTCAACCTTACCCGTGGATGTCGAATTGACTACGCAGTACGCTCCGCCTAGTCGGATTCGGCATTCACGGGCGTGGTTGGAGTCAAAATGGGGGATGATCGTACTCACACAAAGTTTGTATTCAACCGCGCCGGTTGATGCCGGATTCACTACATGGTACGCTCTGCATAGTCGGATTCGGCATTCACGGGCACGGCTGAATACAAAATGGCAGGTTTCCGCACTTGTATTGTTATTAGGGCTCTATCAAAACAATCCGCCATTTTGATACTTACTTTTTCTGATAACAAGCGAACGCATTCCGACCAGGAGGCTGTTTACAAAGTGTCTAAAGGAGCTATATGGCCTGTCTATAGGTCTTATAACGATTATAAAGTTATGGATCTTATCCGGTTTTATTGATTTATAAGGACATGTGGCATGGTGTCCATAATGAAAATACAAGCTATAACAGGTATTAGATACTTTAGAAAGGTGATAGTTTGTAAACACCTCTTTATGAACGTTATGGTACTAGACATTTCATAAACAGCTTCCGGATGAAAAATCAGCCTGAAGCCGAAATAGCCGGAAGCTGGTAGCCAGTAGAGAAGCTAATTGTTTTTAGGCTTCTTAATCGGTTTCTTGTGATTTGAGACTTCAGCTTTTTATCGTTTCGGATAATATTTATGGTCTCAATCCAATGAGCTATCAGTCTATCACACTCACGTACCATACAAAGTGTCTAAGTACATTATTTGGACATCTGAAATGGTACCTTATACAGTCAAAACTTATGCACATTATCTTCAAAATACTCTCCTGTAGAATATATTATGATTTTAATGGACTTCCAAAGGATTGGTAGCTAGTAGTCGGAAGCCGTTAAAAATGGTAGCCGGGAGTCGGAAAAATGGTAGCCGGAAGTTTTTTAATCTTGAAAGGCAGTTGGAAGTCCGGAACTTTATAAATTTAGGGTAGCCAGAAGCCGGAAGAGAAGCTAGCGAAAAGCGCAGGCGAAAAACAAAACTCAACGTTGAAAGAGCGAAAAGCCAAAAGTACAAGTTCTATCTTTCAAGGTCAGAAGCAAAATCCAAAAGTGAAAGCGTTAATCGCTTTCCATCTCTGCTCACAAAAGACGGTTGAGGTTGCACGGGGAATAAAAAGGTAAAAATGGTGGCTAAGCATACCTATATGAAGTTTACAGAGCCCTAGTATAACAACAAAACCGCGAGCGAACTGAAACCAATAACTGACTGGAACAGTATCTTGTGACATATTGTTCGATTCATAATGTTAACGATAGTTATGTTATCCATTTTCTTCAGTAGCTAAAAAAAGGAGGAAGCTCCAGGCCACAACCACATAACAACATAACAAATGAAGAGATAATATACGGTGGTGAAACACTAATGAAAGAAATAGCCTATCTTCTTAATATTATGATATTAAGAAACGAAGAAAGTGCCAAGAGACTGGCAACTATTAATACATAGACCTATAAGGCTTATCAAAAATATTCTCGGAGGCAATAGAACGTGAGGATACAATTTAGCGATCAATAAACCAGAGACCACGCGGGTTTCAAGAAGATCAACAAGACACCAAACTGGTTTCAGGAAGAACTTTTCGACCATCAACCATCTACACACGATTAACCTACTGATAGAATGTTTGGAATATCAAACTGATATACACCTTCTACTGATAGATTACACCAAAGCTTTCGTTTCGGTCCTACTAAGGGCACTAAAAAACCAGGAGGTACCCACAGGTTTCATAGAGGTCACAGAAGACATGCACACCAATTTGAAGGCAAGACTAACAGATGTACCTGGTACATACTCGTACCTCGGAGTAGAGAAAGGAATGAGACATAGTGACCCCCTTTTCCCTATACTGTTTAACAGTCTACTCAAAGACGAATTAAAGTAGGTAAACTGAGGGGGAAAGGAATATAAACGGAGAAACATGAAACAACCCTAGGTTTGCCGACAACGTAATACTGAACCTTAGCAGTAAACAGCAGTTGAAAAAAATGACCACAGAGCTAATTTATTGAACAAAGACAAATTACTACTGAGTGATAGCAAGAAAGATCGCATGAAGATAGGAAGCTACTTGCTAGAAACTGTTGAAAATGCAATCCACCTGGATAGTTTATAACTTTAAAGAATACGATGAGACAGGAAATCAGCAGAAGGGTAACTTTTAGGGTCTCGAGCATATCCTTAAAGGAACATATAAGAACAGATCGAATATTACGGTTTTTAACAGCTGTATAATACTAACGCTATCACACGGAGCCCCAACCTGATCCCTACCAAAAAAAAATTGAAAACAATTTCTTACAACACAAAACAAAATGGAAAGAGCAATGTTACAAATAAAATTGAAAGACAAAATCCCACTCGAAAATATTAAAGAGAAACTAAAATACAATTGGGAGACAAATGGGACTGAGTGGAACATGTGACAAAAACCAGGGACGAAAAGTAGGAGTACAGATTAATTTTCGAGGAATCATATCAGAAACGAAAAAGGGACGCTAGAAAACCAAGTGGTACAACGATATTGATAAGACTTCTGAAAAATGCCTCCTTCTACAGAATAGCTTTTAATCAATCTGAGTGAAACGGGTTGAGGGAGGCTTTTGCCTGAAAAAAGAGGCTAGTGGATTAGAATTTGGTGATAAATACAGAAAAGGTTAGAATTAAAACTGACACTGTAATACGAATATGCCAAATACTGTACACGAGTGCAGAAATATTTACTGCTGCACCTGTGAATGTGCTATTCTTTCAAGCTTTTGCTAGTGAAAACACAAAAGCTGTCCAGCCAAACTGCTGAGTTCTTCGAAATAAGTATCTAGAAAATGGTATTTACATTGTTATAAAGCGACTTCCGTATAATTTCGAACATCCTCTCGTGAATTATTACAATTTGAAAACCGACCATGCTAGTAAGTAGCTCAACATTTTGCATTATGTACTTCGGATTTACGTTATTTTTAATTACATTTAGTAATAATAGTCAACTTTTCACAACTGACTGCCAAAAACTCGGTTAAACTTGAAAAAAACGCAAAATTATCCAGTCATTTTTATCAATTCTATCAAAGGTACACACTGTGGAAAATTTCATGGGGGAAATTGGTAGAATTCCCCTACGTCTCTGACGTTCAGCGATTTCATGCACTCAACTGAAACTACTGATAAATGTTACCAGAATCTAGTAAAATCGATCAGAATTTTCAAATAAACAGTGGATGAAATTGCTGAATTTTGTTGCATTCGCGAAAGAGTAAAAGATTGCTAGCGAAATACACAGCCCAGTAACATCGAATACAATATTCATACAACTGATCCGGTTTCGAGCATGGACGACAAAAATGTATTACGAAAGATTATGTAAAACAATTCTCACAGATTATGTGTCGTACACGATAAATGAACACCAACATCAACGGCCTCAAATTCAAGAAGTAACATTCGAATTTGGGGCTCAACCATATGTATTCACAAGCAAAAAAGACGTCCATCCAACCTCGTATGATTTCGATCAACATCTTCTCGGCAGTGATAACATGAGCACAAATTCGGGGCACACTTATACTATCGTAAATTGAAATAGGAATCATTCATAAATCAGGATGTTGTATAAATACGAGATACACTGTCAATGACCAGTCAGAAGCACGAAATCGCTATATCAGTTTATGATCGGACATCGAGCCGAGGATGGCCGAGGAACTTTGTTCTATGCAGATGTTCACGAGCACATAGAATGTCAGAACCCATGCTGGTTTTCGTTCACATTCGCGGGTTTGCATTAGACCGCTACGGATTCGATACTGTATATACAATACAAGGTACGGTTATTCTGCGCGGTTCCAGTCGATCTAGTGTTCCTTAGTGGCACTTACCTCATTTAGATAATCCTTTTCGATTAGTAAAACATCGTCTGGAACCGATATTATACTCATTCTTCGGATTCTATGATACCTCACACGATTCATCATCAAACACAACCGCTGATTGATACGTTTCGGTAGCGAGCTGCATTTCAGCCAGCGACTCGATCTTCACTCCAATTCGATTAAACTGAACGGCGAACACTCTCGAAGTTACGATAACATAATTTTTTTTTCACTGACGTGCATTATATAGTCGAAAGGAGAAATAATTATCATATAACTGTACACTAGACAGTAGACACCGTACCGTACGATCCCATTTCGCGTAATCAATGATTCGGCTGCCAAGAAGACAAGAAGTGATAGGAGGAAGTAGGGAAGAGTGACGGGTTTGTTGCTCTCATAAACAAAATATGAAAATCTTTTTGTATCTATCTATCTCTGTTTGGCACAAGTTGGGCACAAGTATACACACGAGTGGCGACGGCAACGGGCGAGTGTCGAGACGTGTTATCGTTATCAGTAATGCCCATGAGCAAGGGGGCGGGGGTGTCCCATGAAAAAGAGAAGGCAGAGAGCAAATACAAGTGACAGAAAAAAGGACCGTGTCTACCAGTCAAGTCACTGTGTTTAAGACCTTTTTATAAATGAAACCTGGTCAAATGAATGTGTGGTTTTCGTCATGCTGCCGTGGAGCGCTAGTATACACGCGCCGAATTAATAGCCTAACGATACCATTACCAAATTTCATTTGCACTAGATTTCATTTCGTTTTTATAAGTTGATGGTATTCCCAGGTTATAGTGTTCTAGTTTGCAGTTTCAGTGTATTTCACTAGAATTAGTGCTTTCCTTTACTTAATAAAATATCGTCGAATGTACGTTTTATTCCTGATTCCTATTTACTGTAGTGCGTTCCATTCCTTTAGTAGATGTATAAGTTCCTGTCATTACAGGTAACGGTGGACTGTTTCACAAAGAAACGGACTAATATTCATTCATCGGGAATAATAGGACGCTGTTGGGTGTAAGGGAACCAACCAGCAAAATTTGTTTTTTGAGAACACGTGATCTGAAGTTCAAGAGCCATATAAAAACTGTCCAGTTAAGAAACATAATTTTTTCACGGTGCTGATAACGTGTTCTTGAACTCGTCCTTCCCCTCCAACTTCACAATGCCCATTCTATCAATGTGTATTGCGGGCCGGGTAGCCAATTATGTTTCTTAACTGGACCAAACTTTATATGACATAGCGTTTTTCAACATGAGTACACATTTTTGAATTGGGGGAGCCAATTTTGAAAAATTCTACATTTTACGCTCTTTCCAACGATACTAATAACTCATTTTGTTTACAAATGTCAGCTGGTTCTCTTACCTTAACAGCGTCCAATATTGCAATGTATTGCAGCCTGATTGCAGCATAAGGAAATTCGGACTTAAACCTCACCTAGGTAGCGCCACCATAGGCAAACGTTTTCTAGGCAGGCGGGGTATTGTTATTAATTGGTGGTGACCTGATCTATGATCACCCCAAACTGACAAGAATACATTGAAAATACTGACAGTGCTGCCAACACATGCAACTTCGGTTTAAGTCCGAATAAATAATGTCAATATTTGGACTTCCCAGACCGGTGGCGCGCTAGCATCGGGCCTTCCTCCCTTTCCGCACTTCAGGAAATAGTGCCGTAGAATTCTTATCAACGTTAGGATACACTGTACGTAAACAATGCCTAGCATCTCATGTAATCCTAACGTTGATAAGGTTCTGTTGAATCTTGGGAAGTCCGAAAATACACTGAACCACCAATACTGAGTTTCAATGTTATGAAAATCCTGGCGGCAGGGCTTGGTATTACTTGTGTTTTATTAATTGTGTGCGTTTTCGCTATCTGTCTAGTGTTGGTGAGCACAATGATAAAGTTTAAAGTATCATAGTAAAAATCTCTGCGGTTAAATGCTGAGTCCAAAAGCGCTCAATGTATTTTAAATGGAGTTTCCAGTATTGGTAGGTCAGTGTATTTGATATTTTTAACATTCTGTATATCTTACTCAGGTACACATTGAACTTAATATCCATTTTCCCACTTTCTTATTACCTTGTAGAAGGAGAGTATTCGTTATCACTAGGTCGTGAGAGGTGCAGAGTTGTAGTAGTAGAATCCCATTTGCATTCACAGTATACCCATTCCATTATTTCCAATAACACTAGATCAGATGTCATTATTGCAGGCGACGCGTGCGTTAAAGTCACCAAGGAGTAGTAATTTGTCTGCGTCCAAGATATTTGTAATTCCGCATCAAGAGCCCGCAGACGTCCTCTTTTTATAGCAGCCTCTGACTGTAAGATGGGTGCGTACAGACTTATGATGTGAAGGGGTGATTCATCATTCAGTTTTAGTTTCAGAGACATTAAGCAATTTTAGACTAAACCAGATAATTTTGAAGAACAATTCCAACTCCACGTTCTCTCTCACCCTTCCGAAGAAGGTGTACTTGGAGACTGATTCCTGTAGGGAGCCAGTTCCTGCAACTCGGGTTTCACTCAAGGCAGCAATATCAATTATTTGATGTTCAAATTCTTTAACTGCAGTTCTCTCTGGGGTATTTGCTTCTGCACAATCCAGAAGTGTGCGGACATTTTAGCTGGCTCCAGTCAGCTTTCTTGTCATTTATTTACGCTTGCTGATTACATTCATCCGAGGGGCCCACGCCCGGAGATCTGGATGTGAGGCTATTTTAACTCCAGAATATTTTTCTTCGGTAAAACACATCATATTGCGGTTTTGTTGTGTTTCGTTTGCGAGAGGTGATAGGTGATACAAGGACATGTTGAACGTGACATGTTTCAAATAGGGACAAGTTGCGCTGATTTTTGCCTTCCGCCACTGCTAGGGAGGGCAAGGTCCAACGGCATCACGGGGAAGACGACTGGGGGCCCAGCTTCACCTTAAGTGACTGGTCGTCTGACTTGAACTATGGGTGCCGCTGTATTTAAATGTTCGAATTTTCTAACGCCACCCTGTTCGGGGTAGGAAGCCTGCCCAGCCTAGTAGATCATTCTCCAGCTAGGCCAGATAGTTGCTCTAGCTAGGCCCCTGCATACTCTTCAGTTTGCCGGCCCAGTTTCCCTTTCGGATTGGTCACCCTAACCTTCACCAGGTTGCTCGGCGTAACAGGGTGTAGGCGAAGGACGGAGTTGAGGTAGAGGAGCTATATGGTTGCTTTTGTAACCATATGGGGTGCATCATACCTCCAGAGCCTTATCTCTGAAGAACTAACAACTTTTTGAAGAACTTATGAAAAGTAATAAATGCTCATTGCTTCTTGCCCTATGTTCGTAATTTGCCTAAAGAAAAGGAAAGAAAAGAAAAAAAAAACGGAATCTGTTCGAAAGCTACTGCACTTTACTAAACGTTCAATAAGCTTTCTCCACCCAGAAATATTTTCCAAAGAAACAACACACCCAATGCACAAAATCCCACCAGTTACCCGAGTAACTAAAGGGGAACAAGGGTAATTTGAGGATAACCGAGGGTAACAATTGGGTAACTTTTCCGTCGCGGGTAACTAGAAGGTAACTATTTGCTTAGTATCCCACTAGTTACCCGGGTAACTAAAGGGGAACAAGGGTATTCTGAGGGTAATCTGAGGATGACCCGAGGGTAACAAATGGGTAACTTTTCCGCGAGTAACTGGGTTACTAGAGGGTAACTGATTGCACATCGAGCGGTAACTGCTTTATGAAGTTCTAAGAAGGCAGGGTATCATTCTGTCAGTAACCAACATACCTATATAGCAATGTTTAACCTCTGAAAATTATCATCAAACTCACTGGAATACTGCCATGGAGAGGAATACATACAATATTTTAACGAAATTTTATATGTATTAGTATTATATTGTGAGTTTAGAAACGTGATACCAAGACAAAACAGAAATTATTTCAATAAAATATAACTTCCCTTTAAATAACAGAGGTTAAAAGAATTCAAGTAGACGTGCCACTTTGAATGTATACATGGAATACTGACTTAATGTTGGTGGATATGTCCATTGTGCGGTCACTGGTCAGCCGAGACAGCGCTGCTGATATACTTAAATATATGCGTAGAGAATATTGAAAAGATATTAAGAGGACATCAGTGTCATTTTCTTTTCAACACTTAGGTCTACATGAATACTGGGTAGACGGTCTACTACAGTTCGGTCGTTATAATGACCAGAACCTGGCATTTGGAAAATCAAAGGATTTCTTACGTACAAATGTTCAGATGATTTCCCTCATTCCAGACACAGGGCATCAGCAGTGTTATTAAAGCGTCTTGAAGGAACTAAAAAAAAGTCATGATCATGTCCAGAGAGCCCGAGATACTCTTTAACAGGTCTGGAAAGAGCTTTCACGAGTCCTAAACGGATTAGTGCATTTTGGTCACCGACGCAATACTCAAAAGGGTAGTTTCCGGGGCCAGGAATGCGGTGTCTGGGAAGCCACTTTGACGTGCGTGCATCGCCATTCGCTCCACCAAACAATCTGTTCTGCTTTTTATACTCAATGAAAATAATGGGTTTCCTTCCCTGATAGAGGAAAAAAGAACAGAATTATTTGCAAGTGTCCCTCGTTGTGGCAGTTCCAAATCGAGTTTTTGTGATCATATCCGCATTACAACAAATTTTCGGTATCGATAAGAAGTTATAATGGTGTGGTGGGACATACGGCGATGTACGCATGCCAAAGTGGCCCCTGAGACATCGCACCCCCAGCACCGGAAACTACCCTTTCGGGCATCGCATCAGTGCCGAGGGGATCGATAAGAAGTTAAGATGATGAGTTATCAATTCAGTTAGATTTAGCCTTTTTCCCCCTTTTTTCAATGATAACGCGTCAGTTTAAGTCATTTGAATGAGAATCATCGTTGTTAGAATCCTTAAGTCTCAACTCTAGTGGGTTGCGTCTCTCCACTTTTTTCATTTCTGTGCTAATCTTTTCATTTCTGAAGAGGATTTACACTTTGTACCCATCATTATCTGCTCTTCATAGGTAGCTCATTCTTTGCCACCCTTTTCAATTCTTTCCCTCAACCATTCCCTCTAGCAGTGATAACAATATCCCCGGATATTTTATATGTGTTATGACTTATCATTCTAAGTCTTCTCTTTATACGATTATATTCTTAATTTCTCGTTTCTTTCCTATTCACCTCAATACTTCCTCATTCCTGATCTTTTCTGGTAATTTGATTATGAAAATCGTACCTATATTTAACTTTCAACATAAGATCTATCATAGCCCAATGGACGTACTAGAAATAAGATCGATCACCTATTAACCGACAAAGTAGAACTGGTGATGGACATCGGGGCCATCTCCATAGACCTGTAATATGCAAGGTTAGACCAGCCTTTCGTCGCTTTCAAAGGACACATAGAGTAAACCAGTTAAGTAAGATGATTCCGGTGCATATTAGAGGCAAGATGCCGAAAACCTCCTCCTAAGACCGACAGCCGGTGCCAAGCAGACTGGGACGAACTGAACCCTGATAAGCTTCAAGTTAGGTTCGATTCCTCAGAGCTGTAGCTAAAAAAAAAAAAAAAAGTATTAAATATACTATGTATTCCCAAAAACTTGATATAAACTGATGATAAACTCAGAAAAGATACAGAGGACATCATTGGAAAAAGAACTTTGATGAAACGAAAAGTCACACTTACCCACGAAAAACGAACTAATTGAGCTAGCCGAGATAAAAAAACTAATCAGAAAGAAGGTTAGGGAGAACCTATACAGTATTGAACAATAAACGACTAAAGCCATTATGGAATCAACCTGGTTAACTAGACAAGTGATAAAGCTTCAACTGAAGGAACATGTATGCTACTAAAAAATTAGATGGAAAAGGGGGGGAGGGTAATCTTTAACAGATAACACATTACCAAAACGGCAACGGAATTCAACTGCGAACTGTATCCTGACACGAGAGGTGGGACGACCATCCCCAGAACTTGAGCCAACCACAAAAAAGACTAAGGCGATACCCCTCAAATTAAAGAGAGTGAGGTGAATGAGGTACTAAACACCCTTAAAACTAGTCATGCCCCGAGGCCGCGAGGGGTAGAAAATGAAAACTTTAGAAAAGTATAACAAGGTGCTAGTCACTCCTACTACTGCGCTCTTCAATTGCATTTTCTCCCCGGGCTTTTAGCCTAAGCAGTGGCACCTCTCTGAAATCATTTTACTCCATAAGAAATGTGATAAGATTGATAAAATAGAAGAGTTTATGAATAAAGGACAAATAGACGTGGCCTATAGAAAAATAAAAATGAAGTTTGGAGAAAGAAGGAAGGAAGCAAAAGTAATATAACAAATAAGGAGGGAGAGCGTATTTACACAACTGAAGGAAAAGTGAAAAGGTGAGTAGAGTATGTAGAGGGACTATATATAGTAATAATGGGGATAAAGAGATAAGAATGGAGAGGGAGGAAGATCTGGAAGAAGATGAGAGGGGAGACTCAATTGTAAGAGGTGAATTTGACAAAGCATCGAGAGATTTAAAGAAAGAGAAAGCTCCAGGAATAGACGAGATACCAGCTGAATTATTACAGAACTTAGGAGAATACGTACTTGATGGAGTGTACAACTTTATTTATGATAAAAAGGGGAAATGCCAGAGGACTTTAAAAAGAGTGCTATTGTAACTATACCGAAAAGAGCAGGAAAACAGATAGGTGTGAAAATTATCGAACAATTAGTCTTCTTTCGCATGCGTCAAAAATATTAACTAGGATAATTTACAGGAGAATTGAGAATAGAACAGATACAGAATTAGGAGATGATCAGTTTGTATTTAGAAAAAGTAGAGGTACTAGGGAAGCAGTGTTAGCTTTGAGATTAATTGTACATGGGAGACTCAAAAAGGGGCAGGATACATATATGGCATTCGTCAATATTGGAAAAAGCGTTTGACAATACATATTAAATGGGGTAAAATATTTGATATTCCAAAAAAGATAGAAATAAAATTGAAAGAAAGACAAGTTATTTTAAACTTATATAAAGGACATTAAACCCCATTAAGAATAGAAGGAGAAAAAGGGGAGACTAATATAGAAAAAGATGTACGGCAGGGGTGCTCCCTATCTCCAGTATTATTTAATCTGTACGTATAGAGTGGGCCATAAAAGAAATAAAAGAAAAATTTGAAGCAGGTGTCATACATGGAGAACGAGTAAAGATGCTCATGCAGGTTTGCAGATGATATTGTCTTACTAGCTCAAAGGAGTATTGATTTGGAAAACCTTTTAAATAGAATGGAGGAGATTTTAAGTATAGAATAACGTATGAGAATAAATAAAAATAAAACTAAAGTACCTATAATGGTAATGAGTAGCCTAAAATCAAAACTCACTTTTGGCTCGATAAACAGTTCAAAAATCTGTTTTCGTATGGTTAACAGTCACAGCAAGTATAGTAATACCTATGTTAAACGTTAGGTTGCGTCTCAAAAACAAGATTCCAAAGCACTACCCATTTTAAGGACCATCCGCTCGGGTTAAAAATGGCCGAAAAGAATGGCAAATGTGAGTTTTGTCTCCAAGGTGCGTTTTGGCTTACATTTAACTCATTTTCAAGGCAAAATGAATGGATGATTCTTACCAGTTATTTTTATTTACTTCTTTCAACCAAGTATCAGGATGTTTTTGGCGTTTCCTGGTAGCCTCCGCTCGTTTTTTACAATTTTCCATGACGAATATTATAATACATTTTTATTTTAAAGTACACAGTAGAAAGCACGTTAGCACATTGGACAATTATTTTCAATACTCCTTATCAGTATTGTTGTCAACAAAACAAAAGTTTGTCAAAACTCGCATTTGCCATTAGCAAATGTGAGTTTTGATTAGCTAACTCATGTTTTTGACTGTGATTTTCTCGGTTTAGAAAAAAATGAAAATGTCACGTTGTAGAGTATGGAACGCTGTATCCAAATCAGCCATAAAACGAATTTTGAACTTTTTGGCAAAAGTGAGTTTTGATTTTAGGCTACTCGTAGGTATGTACTCGACATGAAAATAATAGCTTAAATATAAATATTGAACAGGAAAAGATTGAGGAAGTAAGAGAATGTTGCTATTTTGGGAGTAAAATAACAAAAGACGGAAGGAGTAAAAGTGATATTAATAGTAGAATAGCACCAGCCAAATTAGCATGTTATCGAAAAAGTAATCTTTTCAAATCATAAATAAATCTGGAAATCAAAAAATTGTTCTTGAAAACTGATATTTGCAGTGTAGTCTTGTATGGATGTGAAACGTGGACCATAAGAAAACCAGAGGAAAGAAGGATCGCAGCTTTTGAGATGTGGTGCTTTAGGCGGATACTTTTAGCATCAAATGGACGGATAAGGTAAGAAATAAGGAAGTAATTAACAGAGTAGGAGGTAAAATGGATATTTGGAATTGTCTGAAGAGAAGGAGAGATAAACTAATATGTAGGGCATGCTTTTTGAGGCACCCAGGAATAATATCACTGCTGCTAGAAAGAAAGAGTGGAAGGAAAGAACTGGGCAGGTCGACAAAGATTCCAGTATGTTCAGCAGATAATCAAGGATGTGAAATGTAAGTGTTATTACGAAATGAAGGAACTTGCACAAAAGATAGGGAGAAATGGAGAGCTACATCAAACAGGTCGTAAATACTGATAACTTTATCATCATCAACATAAAATGCAGGCAAACCGATTGTGTCGAACGTGAAAATGCCACCTCGCAGTGCAGAAAAAGTTTTCAAAACGAATAGGTATGAGAAACGAAACTTAAAGTACCTGTACCTAACAACTTATTATTCGGTATTATTCCATTATCAACTGATATTTTCTTATCCAAATGTAATGATACAGTTTCCACTCGACCGTAAAATAGGTACCTACTGAACCTTCGATGAAATTCGATTTCAGATAAACAAAAAGTGAATTTCTAGCATCTCGCGGCGAACTCTGGAAAATTTCATTACTGCCCTTCACGTAGCAATTTAATCATTTAATGTAGTCTCAATTCGTTCAGATTGATCTGTTGGCTCAAAATTTTACTCCTTAGAGCAACGACTCATTTTAAATAACTCTTCGTGAACGAAAACGAGGAAACGTTTCCGGAACATGTGTGTTTATTCAGTTTGCACTTTGTACCTACGTTTGTTCGTAGAAAATACCTATCTAGTGCATTTGTGACTATATAGGAATCGGGGAAACAATATAAATAACTTGTAGAAATATTGCGATTATCGTATCAATATTTCCATGTCGATGAATTTTACGTTCACAAAACGGGGACATATTTTCCTAACATCGATATTTCCAGAAATTCGCACCGCCAGAGATTTCCGAATTGAATTTTCGTTAATCAACCAGACTAATTATTAAATTTACTTAATTGTGCGATTTCTAGTGAACAGCAAATTAAAAAAAGAAATGAAATTTGTAACTTAGATGAGCAGTGCACTTGTACATATAGATTGTTATGAAACTGCATTTTCGACTAAAAATAGAAGCCAATTTTAAAAACTTACTGATGACAGACAGCTGCCGCACAACATCTTGCGATTGATGATTGATCACACGCCTCACGAAAAAAAACTGCACTTACGAACTTTGATACGATGTTATAGAAATAAAATTCATTCGATAAGTCATGCTTAGATATTAGACTTAACCGGTTAGATTATAGACTCGCTACTAGTGTATCCAACTATCCAACGGCGATGTGTTTCAATATTTTAAAGTTCCCCTACCCTGTATCGCTCTTTGTACTTTCCTTGACTTGCGTATTGTGTATTGTTCGCGTTCGATGTTCGCCGAATACGTAGTGTATGGTACATATTATGACAAAAATATTTCAACTCGTCCACCAGGACTTCTAATTGGGGATGAAATTGGTACTTCTTAATTATAATACATACGTCTTCATAACGCCATTATTTTCAGATATAGGTAATATAGGTATTAGTAATCATACGCCTCCATATCTTCATTATTTTCAGATAACAGGATAACTGCTGTTCATCGCAACCATTTTTTACATTATGAATATTGCAAGGGGTTATGGATCAGTTGGGAGTAGTATCAAAGTAAATGAGTACATCTATTCCTGGAAAAGCTACCCCTTGATGTCACGATTAAATCCCTGATAAGAAAAAAATCGTTCATCCTGCAAAAGACCGCCACTAGCTGGACGCTGTTAAGCGTAAGGGAACCAACCGACATTCGTAAACAAAATGAGTTATTTGTATCGTTGGAAAGAGCGTAAAAAGTAGAATTTTTTAAAATTGGGCCCCCGATTCAAAAATGTGTACTCATGTTGAAAAAAGCTTATATCAATAAAGGCTATGTTATATAGTTTCTACATAGCTCTTGAACTTCGAATCACGTATTCTCAAAAAACAGATTTCGCTGGTTGGTTCCCTTACGCTGAATAGCGTCCAAGTGTACAATATGGTTATCGTTAACTCGGGGTTAACTCGCCGAATGACTGGTCGAAACGGCGAGTTAGCAATCACGTGATAATTAACTCTCTATTGTACAACTAGGCCCAAAAACACAAAAGTCGACAGAACAACCTTTTTTATTCTCTTTTAATTCTACATCAGTATCTGCACTTCTTTTCAATTTCTATATCTTCATTAAGTATATGAATTCTAGTATTCAGACTGTTTACTAGACAAGAATGTTCACTCGTTTTTTAACCTGGCTATGCCAACCTAGCTTCTTTATAAATGAGTGCTAAACGTAAAATGGACGATGTTAAGCAAACACCGTCCAAGCGACATTTGTTGACAAGATGAATTATTAGTACCATTGAAAAGAGCGTAAAAAGTATAATATTTTAAAATTGGGCCCCGATACAAAAATGTGTATATCCACGTTGCAAAAAGATTATTAGTAAACGCTATGTCCGTAAACCATTCGTTGCTTTCAGGGACGAAACTATAGGGAGGGAGGGTTGAACCCCCTCCCAATTATTTGACAGTCGGCCGTTTTGAAACTGCTTATTTGAATTTTTCATTTTTTATGAATGTTTGTTTGTTTATTTATTTATTTATTTATTTATTTTTCAATTAAAAAATATTTCGATTAAAAAATCGGCAAACGTTGTAATTTTTTTTAAAATTTTGTCGGCAAATTTTTAGATTAAAAAAAATATTTGTCGGCAAATTTTTCTTCTCCACCTCCCCAAACTGAAAGTTAAATTTAGTTTCTGAAAATGGAGTACCCTGGACTCCTTTCAGAGACTAATCAGTCAAAAGCCGAAGGTTTCAAGAGCTGAGTATCGAATGTTAGGGGAGACCGGGGTTAGTTGTCACAATTTTTATAAACTTCAAAATTCTGAAAAAACTATTGGACCGAAAAACTTTAAATTAGGCTCAACTTGTGGCTACAACCACTCTTGGCTACAAAATGGCGTATAACAAAAAAATTTTTTATATGGCTGGCCCCAAACATTTTTAAACGTGGCTACATTTTTTTGTGATAACTTGCTCCATACCCGGGTAAGTTGTCACACATGATGGGGTAAGCTGTCTCGTGCTAAGAACGTGCAAAAATTATTGAACCGAAAAACTTCAAATGGGGCTTAAACTGTAGCTACAACCCTTGGCTACAATATGACGCATAAAAAATACAAACAATTTTCGTACGGTTGGCCCCAAATATTCCTAAGAGCGGCTACTTTTTTTGTGATAACTTGCTCCATACCCGGGTAAGTTGTCACACATAATGGGGTAAACTGTCTCGTGCTGAGAATGTGCAGAAACTATTGGACCGAAAAACTTCAAATGAGGCTCAAACTGTAGCTAAAACCCTTGGCTACAATATGACGCATAAGAAATACAAAAATTTTTCACACGGTTGGCCCCAAATATTTCTGAGAGCGGCGCTACTTTTTTTGTGACAACTTGCCCCATATCCGGGTAAGTTGTCATATATAATGGGGTAAGTCTTGTGCTAAAAAAAATGTCTTACAAACGTATTTTCGTTCCATTTTCTAAAAACATGTAACAAAATTCGCATTAATTGATAATTTTTGTAACGGGACAACTGGCCCCAAATTGAGGGGGTTAGAAAGTACAATTCTTTTTAGGGGGGGGGGATAAATGTAATTTTAGGTTCTAGTACACCCAAAGATAGCTGAAGAAATTCTACATACCACACAATATTTGATCTTTGCTAGTACAAAATATTACACTTATGAGAGTGACCTTCTTGTTTATAAAACGTGACTTGTTGCTAAATTTTTTGTCATCAAAAAATCAAACCACAATAAATCAGGTCGGTTCCATAATCGCGAGGCTTACCAGGTATGGTTGAAGCATTGACGGTACATTACGGAGTCCACTGACGTCATTAGATTTGAAAAAGCACCTTTTACGCGGGAGTTATAAAATTTGACACAATTTATCTCGCGAACAACTAGCCCTAGTCTCCCCTATCTGAAAAGTTGAAACAAAGCTGAAATATGGAAGACATTTCGAAAACTTGAAAGTCGGTAGCAAACGTTGAATTTCAATGACTATCTGGTTTTTATTAGATTTTCTGTTTGACTGAGAGCTTGAAATTTGAGAAAGTTGAACATTTTAATAAAATCTCAAAGTTGAAAGCAAAACACTTATTTTCCAATGTCACAAACTGAATCCGATGGCAAGGTTCTGTTGTTTGATTTACATGCTTTGGTCCTGGTGAATATAGGAGGGAAATTTAGCCTGGAACAAAAGTCAAAATTCCCACAAGAACGAAAGTGAGTTGTGGCACGAATTCCCCTAATTCGATCGACCTGAAACTTTGTAGTTTTTTTTTTTTTTTTTAATTGTATTGGAACCAGTTTAGGAGACGAATCAGAGGAAATTGAAAAAAAAAAAAAAAAAAAAAATCACCAAGAGTAAATATAACGACCACCTTAATGTGTAGAGAAAGTTGTGTGCTCCTCTCAAATATTCTTAACATCCTTCTAGCTTGCTATCCAAGACTCGGGTATGTTCATTTGCGCAACTGTGCATATGTGAGTGCTTGGGAGATAAGGTTCAAATCTGCATTTGCAGGGACGAAACTATGGGGAGGGGGTGTAAATACCCCCCAGTAATTTGGCAGTAGGTAAAGTTTGAAAACTGTTCATTTGAATTTTTCATTTTCTAAGATCGTTTGTTTGTTTGTGTTTGTGTTTTTTTTTTCAATTAAAAAATTATTTGATTAAAAAATCGGCAAATTTTCAATTAAGAAAGAAACAATTTTTAATTTTCTATGAATAAATTTTCCTTCTCCACCCCCCCCGTCCCCCCATCTGAAAGTTAAGTTTCGTCTCTGTTGGCTTTTAATGTTAGGTGTTCTCAAAAATTGATGGTTTTAAAAATAAACCAACAAACATTCATAAAAAATGAAAAATTCAAATTGACAGTTTCAATATTTGCCGACTGACAAATTATTGGGGAGGGGGTATCAACCCCCTACACCCAATATAGGACTTTTCTAGCGAAGAGCCTTTGTCGTTTCTTTCATCTGATAACCCATTTCTCTTCTAAAATGATGCGTTCATCTAATTAAGTTTCTGGCTGATTCATGGTTAGAGCGTCAGTTTTTACAATGCTGGGGGTTCAGTATGTTTCCGAAGAGAAAAAGATGTAGGCATTTTCACCGAGGCGAGTTATGTAATTTGCAAGAAATACGCAGCAGAGTTTCTTCCATCGCTTTCATACCAGGTGAGTAATAATTGAAGGAGAGGGATGTTATTCTAATGAGGACGGCCTGTTGAGAAAATATACATCAAGTTTACGTACTTCTTTGGATAAAATTTTAGATCTTTCCCCAATCTTTTTCGCTTTTCTACAACTTTGTGTAGATACATGTTCCTCATTTTCAATCATAAATGGGCTATGACGTATTAATGAGCTAGCACTACGCTTATTGAAACACAGTCGATGCAACAAAATTGGTTATTTTGATAATATTCAAAATTCGTCACTTCTTTGACTCGACATTGTGGTTGAATTATATATCAAATTCGACCATAATGCTGCGTCGAAAATTAAGAGGAACATTTATTTCGGGGTACGGGTATGGACCTTTAATAAAGACCAGAGGACTGAAACCTGCCTGTTCAAAACACGAATTAGCTATTCAGTGATGTGAAATTCGAAAGCAAGATTAGAAGATTTATAACGACAAAGAATATTTAGTGTTCAAAGTGATTCATTTTGTTACCTGTTACGGAATAACCATAATTCTTCAATTAATTTTTCTGTACCTATAGTTTCAGAATCTGAATTCATTCGTAACGTACATTTTTAATAATTTCTTTTTAAAATAAGATGATATTACTCATCATGAGGAACAGCAGTAACTAAAGTCCATGGAATGGTAGCAACTACCAGTTTTGATAAAAGAAGAGAAGAAACCAGTTTATGCTAATTTTCTAGGCTCGTCGGAGACTCCTTGAACGAAATTAATCTTCGAATTTTCAATTCTTGGACTAGCATAATTATAATGGTTTTAGTAAAATTTGTTTTGTAGTAGGGTTGAACCTGCCGACTGTACATCGAGGATTTAGTTATTGATCTTTCTACTGTCCTCTGAACCATGTCATCTGAAGACGATTCATTTTTCATCAGCGCTGTATACTAAAACCTAATGGGGAGGGGAAATCTGCTCGGTTGTAAGGCTGTTAAGCAATTAACATGCGTTAGGGGAAATACGCCTTCCAACTTTCTGCGCCATTGCGTTACAAATTTCAACATGAGTTTTCCTGGAAAAGATCGTCATTGTAGCTAAACTTCACGTTAGAAAACAATCGCCATTCCCACAGAACACATGCGTACTAAAAATGTAAACTGCTTCTTTTTTAAATTAATTAAAATACAAATGTTAAAAAAATAATAGTAAATAGAAAAAACACAAACATTTAAACGTAAACGAAGTTTTGTACAGTCGTTAATTCAACGCAAATTACAATATCTTAACGAATAACAAAAAAAAAAAAAAAAAAAAAGTATATATAAATTGTATAAAGTACATACATAATAAAAAGTATATAGGTCAGATTGACTTAAATACTTATATCAGACAAATAAATCGATGTATTTTCGATTTACGAAACTTTTAAACTTTCTGTCGGCCACAGAGCAAAGGAATCAAAAGTCGGAAAAAACGGTGACTATTGGACTTGTACAGGAAAAATCATTAAAACTGTACAACGAAAAATAAGAAAGACAGATTCAATCAGAATCGCACCAAAAGAATGCTTTTTGAAAACGATACTTCAATAGGTTTAATATAAAACAGGGAGTGATTGCTCTAGGAAAGTCAACATTAACGTTTTTAAAAACAAGGGCGAACACAAATAAATAGAGTGGTGTAGCGCCACAGGTACAGTCTAATCTATGAGTCGTGAGTGTTGAGTAATATCGTTGACATTATCTACAGGTTACATATTCCAGGTTAACTTAATTTCTTAACAATTTGATCCCTAAATATGTTTCATCATATAATAAATAGAAAATTCTTTTTTTGTAAATACTACAATCAAATATGATGATCCGTATTCTCTGGACTGTCTATTCTCGCCGAATCATTACCCGTATCGTCGTCCTCTCTGTTTGTCAGCGTGCTATTGGTGGCTTTACTGCTGGGTTCTAGAAAATACACAAATCAAGACGTTTTTACTTTCCCTCACTAAGCTAAATGCATTAGAAGGCCTCAAGTCAAGTAAATCTTGAACTCTGAGCCTAAACCGGTCAGTTTCATTAACCAGACAAGGGGGATCCGCGTTGGAAAACCATAAATAATAAAATGAAGCGACGATACTCGAGAATATTACCAGCTTTTTCAACATTCGTCTATAACTATACGTAAAATTACTAAATCACTTTCGCTTTCAAGCAATAATCGAAGACCATTACCTTCCTCCGCGTTTGGTTTGCTGAATGAGTTCAACTGTTTTGATAAAATCTCCAGCTGTAGTTTTCTTTTTCTGGCTAGATAGGTTTTCTTCTCTTTCAAAATTCGTAGCTGTACGCTGGCAATTTCATTTTTCATTTGTTGTTCTTCTTTCTTCATTTTATAAAGCGCTTCTTCTTCACGTAAAATAAGCTTCAGTTTTTTCTCTCTCAGTTCAGCCTCAGCTTTCGTTTGATTACACTGGCATTTTTCATCAGCTGTAAATACACAACTGAATTTAAGACTCGATATCAACAAAGAACAAATGAAGACGTATCTGTAAAAAGGGCGTTCGTTCAATGTATTTCTTATGGAACGGACGCCCTTTTTACAGATACGTCCTCAAATAAAGAACCAATGGAAAGAAACATACAATGATTCAAACGATTTGAAAGAAACGATTCCCTGAGCGATTCATTTTCATCATCTTCATGAGGTATTTCTCGGTAGGCATCGTCGTCTTCTACGATAACAGTTTCAATAGGAAGCGTCCAGTTGTGATGTGGAGTGCCACCGTTGATGTACGGTCCATCATTGGCGGGTGTATGGTAGTCGATGTTCATTCCAATACTATCTAAGGAATCGTTTACTTCATCTTTTACACCCCTAGGGTCGTACAAATTACATTTCGAATCAGACATCGCATTTTCTTCGTCTACTAGTCGTTCTCGCAGCAGTTCGTTCTTTCGTCGTGTTTTCAGATTATCCCACAGTTTTCGAAGCTGTTTCACGCTGGTCTGTAACCAAACCACCGGATTTATAATGTGGCCTCAATACGGCAGTATAACGTTAACACAGGACTTACCGCTTCACCGAGTTGAAAATGTGAGTTGAACTCGGCCGTAATACTCTCCCAGATTCGTTGCTTTTCACCTAGGTTAACCGAATCTGTTTTCTTATTCTCAATTTGATATGGCCTGTATTTTTGTATCAGTCGTTTGAGTAGGTTAATTTCGTCAGCAGAGAAGTTCTTTCTCTTCATCGGTGTGCTTTTACTGTAAGTCTCCATATCTACGGACATATAAGTGACCTCAGTAATGATGATATCAACGTAAACGCATATTACTGTCAATTCGAGTGTACTCACCGAGGGGTTGGACTTTCTTTCGATTACGTTGAAACGTCAGATACATTGTATTGTTCATCGGTTCGGTAGACATTTCGCTCACATTTACCAGTGAAAACATATGAACTGATTTGATCAAATACTAATAATACACGTTAATCACCGTTATCCATTCATTATTTATTGAAGATCAATTTTATTTTGGTAAAAATTCTCTGAAGCAGAAAATTTTTTGAGTTTCTGCATGGAGATATTAAGTTACTCGGTTCAATTCCAGCTTGTAATTGGTCAGAAATAAAAGACTACGTCATCAAAACATGATGGTAGAGCACTATTATCCGAGTATACTGAGCCGCCATTTTCAATCTCTTTTTTGCCCGAGTTATCAGGGTTCAGTGACAGGTGATGAGGTGAACGGGCATTGTCGTTCACTAGACAAACGCACCGATCTGTACATTCTTTACACCCGAGCCGACGTTGTCAGTTTATTTTTGAAATTTTCAGTACTAGAACAAGGATTTTTGAGAAATAAGAGGTCCTGCGGCAAACGAACGACGAGCACTCTTGTGAATCTTGTTTACATTTTTCACTGATAACTCGGGCGTTTCTTTCAGGTTTCTTTCGTGAAATGAAGTATAGCGAATTCATCCGCGGGTAGCCTCTCAGTCTCAATAACCACCCGCGAAGCGTTCGCTTGTTCGCTAGTTCGCTATCGCTAGTCACGGCTCATTGTGATCTCTAATCTAACGAGTCTAGCAGGCATGCGAAAGCAGAACGATACAGCTTCCGCTTCCGGCTTCTAGTTCTAACCTCCAGTTCTCATCTAGCTTCCCACTTCTGACTTCCAGCCTCAGTACAAAAACTTCTTACAATAAAATTTGGTCCAGTGTGGACAGTGTGGTCCAGTTAAGAAACAATTTTTTCTCGGCGCTGATAACGTGTTCTTGAACTTGTCCTTCCGCTCCAACTTCACAATGCCCATTATCAATTATGTAGTATTGAGCAGGGAATGGGAATTTTTCGGATTCCAGTACCGGTTCCAGTTCCATCACGCAAATTTTTTCGGGTTCTGGTTCCGGTTCCAGTTCCCAGTCACTGTTTTGGAGCTCGGAGTCGGGAGCTGACTCTCAAAAACAAAGAGCGGAGCCGGAGCCAAGGAGCTCAAGAAAACTGGGAGCTGGGCTCCCAAAAAAGAGCCGAACTCCCTTTTGGCCCCTCAGAAAGGCCAGAAGCCGGCACCATGGGAGCCTGCTCGCAGCTGTAATAAAGTTCAGGATCGGGGTGGTCAATGGAACGATTTTGCGATTTTCGACTCGAGCTTACCACTACCTTGTTCTCACTTGATTTTCGCACTTTCGGGATTCATGCTTTTTCTTTTTTTCTGCTTTTCTTTTCGTTTTTTCGTGTTTTTTTTTAGTTTCGAACAATTTTTGATTTTTGCACTGCTGTATCTTTTGATATTGAAATATGAAAATTTGCAAATCAATATGTACCTGATAAATTTATTAATTACTTTATCAGTTTTTTTTGTCGATTTAATAGAATAAAAATTAAATACAAAAAGATAATAGAAAGAAGTACAGCCAAAACATTTTAAGATTTTAACATTTCAAGTTTTAACAAAATCATAAAATATAAAATAATTCTGAAATGGAAAAATAACGGTCACAGAAAGGGAAAAAATATCTAGCGCAAGTAGCCTTGCAATGCTATCATTTTAGCACCAATGTAGCTTCCAACCGAACTCTGTAATAATTGTACGTGCATTTTAAAGCAGTTTGAACCCAAAACTACAATCCGCTAGTGCAGACCAGGGAATGGGAACCCGATCAATTTTTGTTCGGGTTCCGGTTCCATCATGCAAATTTTTTCGGGTTCCGGTTCTTATTACAATAACTCATGATTCACAAAGGCCTCTTCAGAAGTCAGAACAGCAACATTGTGTTTCCTTTCATTTACAAAGCATACTGGAACCGGAACCGAAACCGGAACCCAATTATTAGGAACTGGAAATTTTTTCGGGTTCCAGTTCCGGTTCCTTGCAATCATTCGGGTTCCAGTCGGTTCCGGTTCCCAGTCCCTGGTGCAGACCCTAAAAAGTTGCTGCATGCAGCCATGTAGTATGCTCTCAAGGAGCCGCTCTCCAGCAAAGAGCCGGGAGCCAGGCATGGGAGCAGAGCTCGACCAAAATAATTTGAAATGGTCAACAGTTATCAGTCAAATTTCTTTCAGCAATTTAAACGGTTATCGGTTATTGGTCAGAACATCCTTGGGCCCTGTTGAATTGGTTATAACTGTTATGACCGTTTCAAAATCATAACTTTCCATTTATAACCGTTTCATAATCAATTAAAAAAAAAAAAAAAAAAAAAAACTAACTATAACAGTCTCCCGGTTATTGGTCAACAACTAATTATTTTTTAAAACGGTTAATGGTTATTGGTCAACAAAATTTTTTTGTTTCGTTTAACGGTTATAACACTGTTATTTCGCAAACCCTAGCCGGAGCCAAGGAGCTGGACCTGGGAGCAGAGCCAGGAGCCTATAATTTGAGAGCGGAGTTGCTCCCACGGCTCCCAAAAGAGCTGACTCCCAACCCTTGTTAGGAATACCCGGCAGTCAAGGAGACATTCACACTTCACACTGTTTAGCATCCCTACAAAATTGCCGAAAAAAAATTGATGTGCGGAGTTCCTTTTGCCAGAAAATGGTACTCATTTTCAATCATTATCAGCAAATTTGAGAAAATTAACTGGAAAACGATTTTATTTTAAAGACTTCATTTTAATCTGTTGTACTGTGTTGAATAGTGTGAATCGACGTAATTTCCTTTCCTCTCGGTAAACTGAAACGCCTACTGGATTTTGATTGACGGGTATTCGGCGCAATTGGAAACAAGATGGCGTATGGCTATCCTTGGGTCTGTAGCGCTCTTGTGGAACCGGAACGTTTCAGTTCTGGCCAAACAGTCGGGTTCCAGTTCCGGTTCTCAGTCCCTGTTGAGGGTTGCAAATTTTGTTTCTTAACTGGACCAGACTTTAACTTCCAATTTTTTTCGGCTTCCGGCTTCTAGCGTCCAGTTTCTTTTACTCTTATTCTTACCATTTAACTTTCACTAACCCTTTTTTCCCTCTGTTTTTCTTCTATTTTTTTTTTTTTTAGATTTAAAAAACAAACAAACATAAAACAACTTTCATAAAATTGTAAGAAGTCGACTGGAAGCTGGAAAACTTTCAGTTTCCACTTCCGGCTTCCAGCTTTTAACTCATACAGCCTACAACTTCTGACTTCTTAAAACTATCCTAAAACTGCGAAATCTTCCGGCTTCTGACTTCCAGCTACCGGCTTCTCCACATCCCTTAGTCGTACCCAATGATGGTGGATCTATGGGGGGGGGGGGTCGGACACTTCCTTCGAGCCGAAGAAGAAAAAAACGGTTGAGTTTTCCTCCTGTTTTTGAGTATCTGCACCATTACAGTCTACAATGTTCATTTTGAAACGATTTAATCACATCATGAAACTTGTCTTCAGAAACTATTTAAAATTACATCCATCTCGGTTTTTTAGGGGGCGGAGGTGGAAAAAGTTTTATTTTCAAAACACCCTACTAGGAAAATCTCTAGATCCGCCACTAGTCGTTCCAGTTGTAGGTACAATCGTGAGTTATCGTTAACTCGAGGTTAACTCACCGAATTTGGCGAGTTGATTGGTCGAAACAGCGAGGTAAGTGATGGTTAACTCTCAAGTAGTCAACGCAAAAAGTCAGGTTGAAAATGGCTGCTAATGATAGGTCGTAACAAACATTCGTTATGATTCGTTTCGAGCCGTGTTAACGAATTCCTTATGAGTCGTTCGCTGATCTTTAGCATTTCTCTGGGTGGTGGAAGGTAATGGTGAGTAAGAGGTCCTGGGTGAAAGAAGGACCGGGGAAGGAAATGAAAGCCGTGGTGCGGGAGAGGCTGGCGGCGGGGGCCTGAAGAGGAAGGGTGATCATGGTGGTGGGAGGTCCTTGGGACGAGGAGGCTGCAGAGAAGGAGCAGTGGAAGGGGAAGGCTGTGGTAAGGGATTAAGGCCGCGATTGGGGAGGGCGTAGTGATGGGTGAAGAGGTCTTGGTGGGGACGTGGTACGTGAACAGAAATGAAGGCCATAGAGGTGTGGGCATTTGGGGTCGGAAGAGGGTGATCAGGGGGGAGACTAGATGGAGGACTGGGTGATGATCGGAGGAATGAACGGAGGGTGCCATGTGGGGGAGAAGCTGTGGAAGGAGAAAGTCATGGAGCGAGGGAGAGAGTAATGTGAAGAGATTAAGGCCCAGGTGGTGGAGGTCGGTTGTGGTGGTCGATGATTGTAGAGGCGACCACACGCACCGAATATATTACAGCACTTGACAACACAGTTATCTCCCAAATTACAAGAAAGCATAAAACGAGATCCAATCTTTAATCCATTTTCAATATAGGTACAGTTCAATAACATTAATAATTCCTTTCAATGTCAGAATAT
Organism: Acanthococcus lagerstroemiae; assembly: GCA_031841125.1. NCBI lineage: Eukaryota > Metazoa > Arthropoda > Insecta > Hemiptera > Eriococcidae > Acanthococcus > Acanthococcus lagerstroemiae. Next base: position 44,653,614 of record CM063110.1, read on the forward strand.
TCAAAAGAAATCCTCGAGCGAGTATATGTCATGCACAATGGCCAAAAATTCCAGTTTACAGCAAGATGTCTCGCGAAGTTCCTTCGAAACTTTTCAAAACCCGTCAGCAGCAATCCAGTACTTCCAGTAACACGTGCAACTTTATTTTTTCACAGTAGTGCTGGACAATAATATAAAAAATATCAATAGTAACGATCATTAGAAAATATATCGATAGTATCAATTGTACTTCCTAATATATACGAATAGGAACATTGAAAAAATGTAATTTTACGAGAACAACTCAAAAGACAGAAAATAATCAGTTATCAGATATTAAGGGCCGTTGTGTCAGAAAATATCACTATTTCTTATTGGCTAGGTATCGAAAATGAATATCGATATTTACTTTTCAAGAGTACTAATATATCGGTACTTGAAAAATCCGAGTATCCAATCACTACTTCACAATCCCAATCGAGCAGGAGTACGTCGTGGCGTTTTCGCTTCCGAGAAGCCTGGTGTGATTATCTCTGTTCTGAAATAAAAATTCAACCGTAGACATATTAACACAAAATCCTTATTTTTCACACTCATACCAACTGTAATTTGAATGCGGTCTCAGTTATACACAGTATTATGAGGTAAACATCAGCGCGGAAATCAGATCCTGATTCCAGTTTCTAAATTTCTTTCAGCCATCTAACCTTCGGCAACTAGCTGCATCCTTTTTTTCTTGTTCTTCTTTCCTGATTTTAATTTCCTCCTCCGCCATCTTCATCTGCTCCTCCATTTCTTGCATGTGCTCGTGAGCACGTTTGCGTTTTGACGCATCCGTTTTGCCAGTTTCTTTAACGGAGAAAAACATGGGCCCGAGTTCGGCCAACCAGTGACCGTCGACGGCGGTGACACATTGCATGTACTCCTACAAAAATTAAAAAAGTTTTTGGGTAAGAATTCCATTAGATTGCACTCGTTACTGAAGCAAGATCTACACAAGATCACTTACCTTAGCAGTCATGATTAGTTCGTGGTAGACGACGTAGTCGGGGGTAAAACCCATCCCGTACAGAGCAGATGTCGGATGCAAATGGCAAGGCATACCAGTACGTAAGTTGACATATTCGCCGATACCTTTGAGTCTGGCTGCTTGGTGGAAGTACGCTGTAGCAATAAAATACATGATTCATTAGCAGTGTAAATCATTGAATGGAATTGTTGCAACGGTTTGAGCATGCAAACTAAACAATTTGAATCGCCAATGCATTCGAAAGGAGATGACTAGCTTCGTACCGGAACAAATACATTTCCTCACAATATCCCATTCTGTCCCACAGGAGGTTATTTCGATTTTCTGCTGGACTATGATATCTTTCAGTTGCTGACGAACTTCGCGAACTTTTCTCATCGCTTTTATATGAATAAAATGATCATTGCACCAGCCAGCTGAATACCTAGAAATTGAATGGGTAACGAACAGATTAAAAGAGATGTGAAACGAAAGGAAATACGATTGTACGGACATCATTCCAATTGCTATGGATAAAAATAAGGCTAGTTGTTTATAGAAGATTTTTGAAAACCTCAAGACTAGGATAATAGTTCCCAAACTGTGGGTCACGAAACCTACCGGAAATCGGAGCGATTGTCAAACAAGAGCATAGAAGAACAAATGGGAAAGAAGAAATGAGTGAAAAGTTCACTTCGGCTCTTTTGCCCCACAACTAACTTTAGTGTACTCGGTACATGTCCCGAAAATGCCTTCGTTATTTTTATTATATCACTGATCTGCATGAGATGGGTTGTGAATTTTATTTTTATTTTTCTTCATATTCGTTACAACGGCCAATGGAGTTACAAGTGTTTTGTCCCTAATTACACGAAATACACTGGTAAGAAAAGGCATCCGGTAGGAGACGGTAGACTTTAAAAAGAGGACAACAGCTACAAAAAGCTCGAGAAACATTGAACTAAAACATCTGAAGACTAAAACCTTTGTTTAGCGCAGAATATTTAGTATTCTAGTAGGACTAACAAAATGAATAGTTTTCTGTAATACTCAGATACCGATTTTCTGTTCTAACCGCTGAGAGAACCTTGGTATCACGGGAAGTAGTAAAACTAATAGATTACTTGTTCTGTTTCCACTGATTATAGACATTAAGGTAAGTCAAGTGATCAGATTCAGGAACCTGGAATTTTTCCCTGACGCCGTCTGCTTCCTCTTCTCGTCCCTTCGGTCTGTAGAATATTGATGGCACTGACAACATTGACACTACAGGAACATACGATATAAATTTAATCAGTAAAATCACATCATTTGTTTACAACTATATGCGTATCTTCTCGAATTAGACTCTCATGCTCAGAATGCGAAAATAATGTTTCAACAGTTTGCAGGAAACGAGGAAATTTTAAAACTAGGAACAAGTATGAAATGGTATTCGTCGAATTTCTTTGAATAATGATTTTATAATGTATGACAAAAATTCATTATCCTCAGATCTATACTGAATCAATCAGGAAGACATTTGAAGAGACCGGAATATCCCTTTGCGTATCCCAATGGATACTGATGTGACTGCAGATTTAGCTCAGAAAACCCATAAGAATCATTAGTAAACCTCAGAAGATGATATTTACCAGATGATTGTCCAGTGTTCACTGATTCCTATCTTACCTATGATTAAGATTTCAGCTGTACATCCCATCCGTGACGACACAATCAACATTTGACACTGTGGTGGATCCAATGGAAATTCTGCCATTTGTTTACCCAAGTTAGTCAACGTCCCAGTATTGTCTAAAGCACCGAGAATCCATAACTGGTACAGCGAATTAAGAATATTATCCTGTAAAGGAGACCAACGCAATCAGTTATCGAACGTTAAGGCTACACAAATAAAACAGTTTTCGGATAATAGACGGTACTGAGATGCACTATCAATTCAAAACAGTAGCACCTGCGGAGGAGGATCCATGAAATGAAACTGCAACAGATCTTGAACACCAAGCGATTTCAACAGAAGAACAGTATTGGCTAAATTTGTTCTTTGGATTTCAGGTACAGTGGTTACCAATAACTCCTCTTTGTATTGTCGTTCGGTATACAATCTACAGAACATAATTCAGATCTTAAAATTGAATTCAGCATTACAGGTTAGAGAAATAAGAATTTTAGCAATAGTTATCTCGCTTTTTTCCACAAAACTATATTGTCTTATCTGACGTAAGCCAGGCACTGAAAACAATCAAACAGATATTTTATAGGACGTGAACTGATCAAAGGCTGTTGGGGAGCCTCGTAATTTGTCGATGATCTGTGCATCACGCAATGAATGGGTTTTACTGGACAATTTAAAAGTTTTCATGATCAAGCCCACAGATTAGAGAACAGTAACCTGGTATCATGAGAACGACAGAGCATCTATGATCTGTGGACCATATAATGCAGTGATTTACCACGAGACAACTACTAATTATTTAGCCTTCAACACAAAACAGGAGCTTAAAGAACAATAACAAGGCATATATAAATCTCACGATCTTCTCTATCAATGTTCCACATGGATAAAACTTATAGTGTTTCAAGCTGAATACCTGTAACACAGACCCGGACCAGTACGTCCAGCACGACCGGACCGCTGATTCGCATTTGCTTGACTGATCGGGTACACCTGAAGCGCATCCATACCGATTTTCGGATTGTATACTTTCAATTTGCAATAGCCGGCATCAATAACATACATAATGCCATCGACTGAAACCCACAAGATGTTGAGAGATTAGTTTACAAATGAGAATGAACGCAGTTACACGTCGTGAAACATTCTCACCAACCTGTAAGAGAGGTTTCAGCGATATTAGTAGCTACCACGCACTTCCGCAACCCGCCTTCAGCACGTTGGAAGATTTTCGCTTGCAAATCGGAAGGTAGCTGCGAGTAGATAGGTAATATCAACAGCTCCGGGGCGTCGTCGATCTCGTTCAAACGGTCGGCCAACACTTCGCAGGTAACCTCGATGTCCTCTTGGCCCGGCATGAACACCAGGATATCTCCTGCAAAATACGGCAGGATTTAGAATGCAGACGGCAGACCGCCTTCTCACAGGGCGTAGACTGTGATAAGGCCTGTTCTCACCTTCGTTCTGCTGCAGGTGAATTTGCAGCGCTTGTTTCACCGCCGCATCTACGTAATCGTCGACCGTCGACTTGGCGAAAAATAAGTCCACAGGGAACGTTCTGCCAGGAATCGTGAACGTGGGCACATTGCCGAAGAAATTTGCGAATTTGCCGGCATCCATAGTCGCGGAGGTAACAATCAGTTTCAAATCTTGTCGCCGGGCGACGATCTGCGACAAAAAAGGTAGCATTAGGTATAGACATTCGAACGTAACATGAGAATGTAAACCCTTGGTCATTTCATCCCGCCATAAAACAGACGAAGAATTCATTCCCGTCAAGACAATACCTCTCTCAGGATACCGAAGAGTACATCTGTACTCAAGGATCTCTCGTGAGCTTCGTCCATAATGACGGCGCTGTAGTTATCCAAATCCGATTCACGCAACGATTCTCTCAACAAAATACCATCGGTCATGTACTTTATAACAGTTTTCTGGAACGCAAGTTGAGTATTGATAAAATTTATTGATTAATAGGCTCCAAATGAGAATCTGCAACACGGTTTTCTAACCCACCTCTGAGGTACAATCCTCGAATCGAATAGCGTAGCCAACTTCCTCACCCAGCGCCGTGCCCATCTCGTCGGAAACACGTTTCGCTACTGACATGGCAGCCACACGTCGGGGCTGGGTGCATGCCACCATGCCGTATCTCGTGTAACCTTCCTCGTGCAGATACTGGGTCAGCTGGGTGGTTTTTCCGCTGCCCGTTTCACCAATAATGATGACGACGCTGTTCTCGCGAATGACGTTTAGCAACTGTGAACAGAAAAGGTTATTTAGAATAATGAAAAATAAAGTTTCAGATAATTAATTTCACGGTTGCATTCTGCATTATATTTGACATCAAGTACAATACTACAATATTCAATGCTTTGAAGTTGAAACTGTTGTTCAGAGTAGATCTTTTACACCAAAACTGATCCGCAATTTCAATCATCTCTGAGGCTAAGATCATGTCCAGTACTGTATTAGGGGTGGGCCGAGTCACATAATCAGCGATATACAGGGTTAGTCGGTTTTCCTTCCGCCATAGGAAAACTAGTTTTTCGCGAAACCAGGTGCACATTGTTTCGCCAGGTGAACGGTCACTTCAACAAGAATTTCAGGGGGAAATATTCGGAGAAAACTCCGATGGTTTTGAAGAATTTTATCGAGAATCTTCAGAAAAAATTTCCTAAATCTCCGAAGAATTTAATCGGAAATCTTGTGAGAAAAATCAGCTGTTCAGGAAAAATTTGCGATAATTTTCGAAAAATTTCATCGGACACCATTGAGAAATATCTCCATGATTTCAGATGAATTTTATCAGAAATTTTAGGTAAAATCTCCAATGATTCCAAACAATTTTATCAAGAATCATTGAGAAGTATCTCTGATGATTTTGGAAGGATATCCTTACAAAAGATTGTGATGTTGTCCAGGGATTTTCGTGAAAAATGTTCGAAGAATATCGCCAATGTTTTATAAGCAATTATTCAGATATCTTTGTGATGAATTCCGGATGATTTCATCGGAAATATTCAGAAAAAAGTACAGTGTTTTCTAAAGAATTTCCTCGAAAATCTTCGGGAAAATTTTTCGATAATTTCCAAGAAATTGCATCGGAAATTTTCGGAAAACAGCTCCGATAATTTCCGAAGAATTCCATCGAAAATTTTTAGAAAAGAATTCCAATGTTTTCCAAGGTAGTTCATCAGCATTCTTCGAGAAAATTTCCTGACAATTTTTGAAGAATTTCATGTGAAATAATCGGAGAAAAACTCCGATGGTTTCTGATAAATTTCATCGAAAATCTTCTGGGAAAATGTTAGATAATCTCCGAAGAATTTCATCGTAAATCTTCGGAGAAAATCTCAAATGGTTTTTAAGCAGTTCCATTGTAAATTTTGAGTAAAAATTTCCCATAATTTCGAGAATCTTTAGAAAAAATCTCCGTTGTTTTCCAAAAAATTTCATAAAAATTCTTCGAGAAAATTTCCCGAGAATTTCTGGAGAATTTTATCGAAAACACTCGGAAAATAACACCATGAGTTTTGAAGAATTGTACTAAAAATCTTCAGAAAAATCTTTTTTTTTTTTTTATTTTAACGAGACACGTAACGCCTGTTTATATCCAAGGAATTTTAAGAAAAATATTCGGGACGATTCCTTTGATTTTCGATGCAATTCTTTAAACATTATCGGGAAATTTTCCCGAAGATTTTCGAGGAAATTTTTCGAAGAACACTGGACTTTTTTCAGAGATTTCCGATGAAACTCTTCGGAGATTTAGAAAATTTTATCTGAAGATTCTTGATAAAATTCTTGTCGAAGGGACCGCCGCCTGGCGAAACAACGTGCGCCTGGTTTCGAGAAAAACTAGTTTTCCTATGGCGGAAGCTGTACATAGTTTGGATCTGGACCGGCAAATCAGTTGAAAATTTTTTAAATCACAACTTTAGGAGTAAGGAAAAAAAAATTAGATTGTCAGAAAGTCGTGATTGGTGATCTTGTCATTGTGTCGTGATCGGCACTGCAGCATAAGCTCCACGCCGATCATTTTCTCAGAGCCACTGTAAAGCGATTCCAGCTCCAGAATCGAGACTACTAGTTGGTAGCTGAGCGGAACTGGACCTACAGCGTTCTGGGACACGTTGCCGAAGCCGAAACTAAAGGTAAGTTAAGGCGGAGCGATTTTTGTCGCCTTGGGCACCCTAATCGAGATCATAAAACACAAACATCACACGTTTATGGTCAAAAACTTCATCTACTTTTTCAAAATAAGTTATTGATTGAAACTCGGGATCCTTTTAAACTTTTTAAATGATCTGTAGATTTTGGTCTCGCTTGAGTCTATGCAGTGTACAAATCTGATGTTCTTTGTGATGTCTCTTTGGCGTAAAACTTGACCTTCTCTGATTTGTTGCCCCAGAAAGGAACTCCCAAACTCAGAATGAACAAATGCAAAAGGATTCAACTCTACAATTTCAACGAAGAGGAAGACAGATAGACTGCCCGAAAGACAAACAGCTGACAGTCGGCTGCTTCTTCATAATTCGAACACCACAGTTTCTTCAAGATAACTGAGGCAAGTGTATAAAGTAAGCAAACCGACAGACTGGCTGGCTGTCTCAGATTGGTCAGAAGTCGGGAGGTTTCGTCCAGAGACGGCAAAGACTAGATTAATCCTGTCTAAACCCTCACGTGCAGGGATTTCGAAAGCTTCCCGTACCGGTTCTTGGGTAAATGCCTAATAAGACCGGTTCCAGGTCTACTGACGCATTCCTCAATGAAGAATTCAGCTATTTTGAGGGGTTCCAATTCGCATTTGCCTATATTCGAAGCAGTTTCCCCCTGAACAGTTTCTATAGTATCCACACAGAGCAGAGTAATGTGTAGATGAGAATCGGACTAGTTTGTACAGTTTAATTTTCACAGTTCACGGATTAGGTGAGTCGAGAAATTCGTGACTTACTTCTTGCCTAACCGCAAAAACAGGCAAATAATTCCGCTGCTGTGCTATCGTCTTCTTCTTTGCGAAATCGCTTTTCGCTTCTATTTTTTCGCTCATGTGTTGAGCAAACTTCTGACTCGTTTTGTAGTCCGTAACGTCGTCTTCGTTTTGTTTATCATCCTGAAACGAGAATAACGTAAATCAAGGACTGAGTTTCAGAATGGGATACGTAACTTCAACACGATACAGTAAAAACTATGTACTCACTTCCTCTTCTTTCTTCTCAACACCCATGATGTTACCAATAGCAGTGCCGGCCACTTCCCAGTGCTTCTTTTGCGCCTTTCTACGTTCCTTCTGTTCGCGGTACTTACGTACAAGTAACGAACCCTTCCTGGCTGTCTGGGCCATGTCGGAAGTAGGATCCTAAAACAACAACACTTTATTTGAGAACGTTGCGGCAGACACATCAACAGGGATAAAGCTTGGGAACAGAATCCCGACCAATTTCCTTCCCTATATGTTCTCCAAATACTTTGTGAAACTGACAGGTACTGTTTAACAGAAACTGCTTAGAAAACTCACCCTAACAGGTATGACTGGTTCCGGCTGTTTCGTGAACACAATACGACCGTCCAGAAACGGAGGCACAATATTGTGCACAAGCAGATGAACTCGAGCCACGTATTCGTCATCGATTTCATCATCCCCGTGGATAGCATGTACTACACCGCTGGTTAACATCCGATTCCGCTCCCACAGTTCGTTATCCTAATCAACAAAGAAAATCTTATTAACTAATCTGCACAGGATTCAAGAATTTTCAAACCAGTTTGAAAATGAACGAAAAACGCACTTTGCTAATCTCTCTTTGCTGTGCTGACATGCGTTTTTTGCTATTCTGTTGCAGCTGCTGTTCCTTCTTCTTCGTGTATTCCTCGCTGATATTCGCGAACGCATTATTATCAGCATCCAAGCCTTCGTCCATAAGATACCACTCTCGGTCCAGTCGTTCTATTTCTTCGTCCCATTGCTTGCGGTCAGTTCCACTTTCCCACTTTATTTCCTCTGAAACCGAGAACACATTTACTGAAACGAAAACAGATAATATATGACATCTACATACTAATTTCCAAAGGTAAGCTGACCACACAGGAGAGATTAATGTTTCCGGCCTTTTCCCGATCTATATGGCTTTTGGTTTTTCGTTTTCTCAAGTGCGATTTTCTGCCTGTGGCAATGGCGCGATCGCGTAGCGCGATTTGTACTTCGTTATAGAAAATGACTTGGCATACTCATAATTGGAAAAACGTTGAGTTTTTTTCAAGTATTTTGGATTAAGTGATCCTTTTCTGCGCATAAATTCATCGTACTGTGAAAAACTATGTTGAACAATGTTGAGATCGTTGACATCAAATGACGAAAACCTTTGTCCACTATCTTTTTAATCTCAAAATTGAAAAATATTATTCTTTTTTCCTACAAGATCACGGATCATTTTTAAACGCTTGTAGGATCGTCATTTCCTTGATCTGCAAGATCTTGCCAAATAATCTATTGAAAAGACGTGAATACGTGATTAGTCATAGGGTAAACGTTGAAATAATTTACCTCGCCCAGTGGCAGGTGTAGCACCCGTCCTTCGACGATTGGCAGCCCATTTGTTGTACTTATGAGCGGGCGTTGGACGCGGAGTCTCTTCACGATAGTCGTATATCTTGGGAGTAGGGTAATCCCAATCTGTTTTTTTACGGTAGCTCACATCGTCGTCGTCCCAACTTGTTCTGAGAAATGAAATCAAATTAGTTCGTGGTACACATAAGTAAAGATCTGAAAAATCGACAAAACTTGGGGTTTATAAAATTCAGATTGACAGGTCCTTGAAAATGTATATCTGTGAAGGACAGTATTACCTGGATGGCGAATCTCTGATTTTGATATTTGGCGTTAGAGGAGCATCTTGGAAGCGAACCGACGAAGTATCGCCTGTAGGATATCTTTCACTGCATCTTCCAGAGTATCTTGACCTACGATCTGAATCGTCATACCTTCCTGAAGAGTAAAATCACGTGTTATTCTATAGATACGGCTAATTGTATAAAATGAAGTGACTCATGATATTGAAGTGCTCAACAAAATGAGAATGTGTAATTTTAGGTACTCGGTAAATAAGATTAGTCAAAGGAAATATCAAGCTATTGAAATATTCATTTTTACTTGATTTATATTCGTCTCGATATCTATCTCGATCCTTTTCTCTGACCCGATCTCGATCTTTGTCTTGATGTCTGTCCTTATCTCGATCTCTGTCTTTGGATCCGGAAGCGTTTTTCGAGTCTTTCGAATCACGATGTTTAACCGTTGATGCATGAACACCACGTTCTCGCTCCTTCCGCAATCGTTCAGTCAGTTTTTCTTTCGCCTCTCGAGACAGTCCTCCAGTGTGAGTAGGAGTTTCTTCACACGCTTCACGATAGTGACGACTCTCTTTTTTCTTTTCAACACGTACGGGACTGGCCTCAAGAATCTGTTCGTCTTCGGCATCGTTATACGATTTCAGTTTCGACTTCTCTACTTCGATCCGTTCTTGTCGCTTTCTCTCTAGAAGGAACAGATGAAACATTACATCGAGATGACCGTCTCTCAGCCTCTACATACGCGTCGAATTACACGGTACAACTTTACAAGGACATCTGATGGAAAAGAACCATTCTAGTAGCTCCACTGTGTTACAACAGTGTATTTTTGATAGTTCCCATGATTTGGAAGTTCTATTTTCCATCATGTGTCTATTTACAGTGTTTTACTAACCACTGCACATCTCAATTGAAACAAAATTTAACTGATAAGCATAAAATTGATTCAGAACATGAATAATCAGTAATGCATACGGGAGTACTTACCTGCTAATTTATCCAATCCTAGTAAGGAAGGTTTGACGGCATTCGGAACTTTAAATTTGAAAGCCTCAATTGGAGCTGGCTTTTTCTTAATCAGGAGTCCACCCTGTTCGTCTTTCGATCCTTCGAGTTTGAAAAGACCATCTTCTTCGTCGTTCATGGTATTTCAGTATTCTTAGTTCAATTCAAGATCTGCCTCATATCACCAAGTCTGAACGATGAATGGTGACAAACACTTACTTCGAATAGGTTACTTACAGCAAGAAAAATATAAGTTAGTATTCCTGTATTAATGTCACAAGATTAGTAAAAATTAATAAATTTATTCCAAATAATCTAGATTCGAATTTCGAAAATTTATCAATTTATCGTCATAAAATGTTTTTGTTTTTATTATGAACATCATTTTTTTTTATTGATTTTGGAAACAAAGAAGAACAAGGTTACAGTGTTGCCTTTTACTAAAAAGTAATAAAGTTTATCACCCTATTCAAATTAACTATTAGAAAAGGCCTTACATTCATGTATATAAGGTTCATTTTCACGTCTCATTTTATAATAAAATTATTTTGGAGGTAGTATTTTTGTTTTCTGTGCTTTCAGAAATGTCCAAGAAAGAAGACTTAAAATATGAGAGATTTAGGTTCTTTATCCAAAACCCATGCAATTAGATACTCGAAAGTAGCCTGCAGGGCTGCAGGACAGCTTTTTCAAACACAAACACAACAAACAAGCAGATCCTGCTCTGCTTACTATCAGTACTCCTCAAATCAAACTTCAAATGTGAGAAGTGGTGTGAGAGGCTCACTTGAGCCGGACTCAAACTCCACTCAAGCCATGATTTTCATTATGGAAATGGATTCTTACTAACTTAATCACACTAGTAGAACTGTTATTTATAACCCGAATTCTTGTTGATAAAATATTCACTGAATTCCTTTAGTTTCAGTTGAAAACAAAGATGTAGAGGTGCGGGATTCGTAGTTCCTTACTATATGATTACCGGACATACGAACACTCAAGCACTTCTTGTAAGTATTGTTAGATTAATCATTATCGTCCCTCGTGGTTCTATCAACAGTGGTCTGCAAAATGTTCAGCTCTTCCCATTACTTACCGAAGCTTTCTTTTTTAAAAGGAAAAAAGTCGTATGAAATACAGTAATCCATTGAGAAGCTCTAAAAATATAATGCATCTTACCTTAGAAAACCGAGACACAGGGTCTGGCAGTATTGGTACGTACTATATTCGAATTGTGCACGAAGGTGCTTAGGTATTTTTACACCTGTTAATTCAGAATCATTCGGAAATATCGAATTGTTCCGTAGGATATGCATTAGATTTGCATTCTATTACTCATGATGATGCAGCTAAAGTGCATACTACAACTGTACCCGACGAATCGGCGAACACGGATAACACACAGGATTCATTTTTTAAAAGGTATCATCAACTTTCGGCTAAACAGTATTCAACCTTAATTTATAAGTTGTTATTCTATTCTCCATTTAATAACATAAACTTTGTTTGTTCAGAATGCAAGATAACGTCAGTTTCAGTTTCCTCTTCCCATCGTTGCAGGTAAGTAGAAAATATCTCTTATACTTCTAAAACCGTTTTCGAATTAATTGTAAATTCCTATCTTTGTAGATTAACCACGATGACCTCGGTCTGGATGCACTTGGCAAAGTTACGGACACGGATTGTGATATTACTGAAATCTCCGAGAGTCAGTTCCGCATGATAGCTGTCAAAATGCATTCCACCACTAATGATCATCCCCACGAGTTTCAAACCAATTATGAATCAGGAAGTAACTTGTTAAGTACCGGCTCAAATTTCATTCCTCCGTCGATGCCAACCGATTATCCACAGTCTGCTCAGACCACTGTATCCGAGAAGCTGGAGTCAGGACCACGAGTATCTGCGAAACCCAATGACTTCCAAAAGTCATACCAACTTTCCAACTTACATATGTTACCGGACTGCGAAGACTTGCCCCCACATGTTCATTTGAATGGAGAACACAAACGCACGATGCAACAAACTGACAAACAGTCTAACTCGGAGCCAAAAAAGCCTACCGGAAAATTACAGTGTCACGAATGCAGTAAATGTTTCGCCAATAAACATAACTTGAAGATACATATGTATATTCATACCGGTGAGAAAAGACCAAAATCGTTTTGTCCTATGTGTAAAAAAGGCTTCGTCAAGCCGTGTGACTTACGCCGTCACATGGTGGTGCACACTGGTGTCAAACCGTCCAGCTGTAAAGTCTGTCGCATGAATTTCACCAACTCGTCCACTCTCCGCCAACACGCTCGTATTCACTTAAACGGGAAACCTTACAGCTGCACCCACTGTAATAAGCAGTTCACTTCGAGCTATTCTCTTCAGCGGCACTCAGTTAGTCACCGAAACACGCCACTGTATCGTTGCGAACGATGCGACGCCTCTTTGAATTCAAAATATGATTTGAAGATGCATATGATGAAGCATAATGGTGCTTTACCCTATCCGTGTTCTGTATGTGACAAAAGCTTCGGTAAGCCTTCCGATCTAACTCGGCATTTTGTCGTTCACACCGGAGAACGTCCGTTTCAGTGCACCCTATGTGACAGCAGTTTCACGAACTCCAGCAATCTGCGTATGCACATGATAACTCACTGCAAGGTGAAGCCGTATCCATGCACCATGTGCGAAAAGTCTTTCCGTCGACCCAGTGACCTGGAAAGGCATCGTTTGACACACACCGGTGAGCGACCGTTCATATGCAGCGTGTGTAACACGGCCTTCACGACCAATTACAATCTGAAAATCCATCTCTTGAAGCACAGTGGCGGTCTGCCATATCCTTGCTCTCTCTGTGATAAGTCATTCAGCAAGCCGTCGGAGTTGCAGAGGCACTCATTGGTGCATTCTGGCGAACGACCGTATCGTTGCGATCAGTGCCAGATGAGCTTCACCAACTCGAGTAACTTGAAGTCGCATGGTCTGACGCACACCGGAGAGCGACCGTACTCATGCGAAGCTTGCGGTAAAACCTTTTCTCGGCCATCGGATGTGAAACGTCATCTGCTCACGCATACCGGTTCTAGACCGTACGTGTGTTCCGTTTGCGGTATGGCGTTCACAGACGGTTCGAACCTGAAAAAACACGCTCTAGCGCACGCTAAAGGCGACGAATCATCTGGAGCTGCGAAAAAGCTCGATTCGAACTCGGATTCACAGTCGCCGTTTAACTGCGACATATGCGATGCCAAGTTTTACAATGCCGATGACATGGATACGCACGTGATGGGCCATTTCGTAAGGGTGGATGCCGTCGCTCCTTCGGCATCGTCGCAAGGTAAATACGTGTGCTCGGTGTGCGGAGCCGAGTTCAGGCACGTGATCTCGTTGCAGGAACACATTACGCAGCATACGAAAATGCCGGCCAATTGTCGTTGCGAGATATGTAACAAAACTTTCGTACAGGAATCGTTTCTTAAAATTCATATGGCCACACATACAGAACCGAGGCCGCATGTGTGTAAAATCTGCGATAAGAGCTTTAAGAGTGTGTCGCATTTGCGGAATCATCTACCCATTCATTCGGGTATTAAGCCGCACGAGTGTTCGGTTTGCAGCAAAACGTTCTTAAAGCACTCGTCTTTGAGACGACACTGCATGACCCACGATCGCGTGAATCCAGTGTATTGTAATATTTGTGGCAGAACGTTCTTGAACCAAGAATACTTGCGCAAGCATAGTGTGGTTCACATGGCTGAAGATAATGTCAGTGGGGGATAAAATCTGAATTTTTTCTGAGCGAGAAGCGATGTCTGGAGTTGGTATGAAACTGATTATTGGGAAGATAGCACAGATGTTCGAATTGGTTGTCTATTCTTATTTATTTCCGAATACCTCTACCCTTATGCTCGCAGTGAAATGTGAAGCTTTTGATTTCTGTAATTTGCTGGCACAGTCGAACATCTGACGTCTCTAAATCGAATTAATTCGCACTGCATACGGATACGTCTCTTGCATGTCATGTAAGTTTAAGCCTCTCTAATAGTCTGATATTTTTAGTTTGTACTTTTTGTAATTTTTCTTTTTTATATTTATAGTCGAATTAGAAAATTGATTTACAGTATTTACATGTAGGATGCTGAGCAGTTTATATTTTTATATTTTTTTCATTCTCACATTCATTTAGTCATTACATTATTTTGTTTCGTTGGATTCGAACTGAGTTATGATACTCATATAATTTTTGAGTACAATTGATAACAATATATATTTACCATTTTGAACTTGTATTCATGCTTTGAAAACTTCCAGAAATTATGAATCACGTATATAGAGTTATTGGAGGAAATTCCGTGTTAACATATAATATACCGACATAAAGAACACGAGCAATAACTTTGTCAGGCGCCAAAACGACGTATAGGATTTCAGAAAAATGCTTGAATGTCTTTTCGATTTCGAAGAAAATATGGGCCGCCTCCTATGGATAAGTGGGGTTTTGATGTGAAAATGAGTGCAGAATTTGCGGATGGTTAATTCTTGAGTCAACCTTACTTTCTCCGAAATACTGTCGAGATGGACGGGAATGTGGGAATTAGGGGGTCCTTCACGGTCTCACCTGGATACTCAACACTGTCATATCTCGTTGAATATCGTGGTTTATATTCCCGGACATGAAACTGTGGGCATTAAAACGTGAAAAAGCATAATTTGCATGAGGGTATCATGCTCTGACATACCGGCTTGGTGCTTGTTTGGTGCAATCACAGGATTGATATTCGAATTCATATCTGGACTTGCACTATATTCAGTTTTCATATTCCGATTTCTTTACCGAGCTTTCATTCAAGAGCTATTTCGTTTTGTATTCGGTTGTACAGAACTACTACGTCATTTTTCGGGAAGCGGTTTTTGCTATTTTTTCCAGCTTAAGAGGAGGGTGGAGGGAAGACTGAATATACATCCTTAGATCCGTCCTATACAGTTCTCTCCGAAGTTCTTCCTTCCGTGGTCGTAATGCGGAATATACCCATAGAGGAATAGAATTGATGTGGAGGAGGGGGTCCGCAATTAGTCTCGGGAAGAAGAGAAGAGGGGCTGAAAGATCATTTGAATATAAATTCTTGGATTCGTGTCCCTTGCGAAACTATAAAATTTTACCAGTCTTCTAATGTGGAAATACAATAGAAGAGGAATAAAATTATGAACTTAAACGCGAAGAGCTACGCCTATATTTGTAGAGGGGGTCTGATATTGGTTCAAGGATGATAACGAGAGGGGCAGAAATGCAATTCGAGTGTAATACTTTTATGTAAATCCTTGGATTGCGACGCCTGCGGCATTCTCAGACATTTTTTCAAAAGTCATAACGTATAGGTACTACTTGATATGCCCATTGCACCAAAGGTATACATAATATGATACATTTATGTGGAATGTGTTTTGCTGGTGGTAATTAGGTAGTTAAATTGATAAATGAAGCAGTATCATACAATGGTTATGGAAATTGCACAATTACTTAATTTGAATACAGTATCATACCATCGACCTCGGCGAGGAGAATGAGGTGATACGTGGTGTAAAAATGATCAAATGGACGCTGTTAAGCATAAGGGAGCCAACCAGTAAAATCTGTTTTTTGAGAACATTTGATTTGAAGTTCAAGAGCCACATGGAAACCAAATGACATAGCGTTTACTGTTAAGCTTTTTTCAACGTGAGTACACATTTTTGATTCGGGGGCCCAATTTTGAAAAATTCTACTTTTTATGCTCTCTCCGACAATACTAGTAACTCAATTTGTGTACAAATGTCGGTTGGTTCCTTTATGCTCAACCGTGTCCAAATAATAGAAAAAATCTAAATGAAAAATAGACTTTAGCGCTCGAGTGGAAATGTGTAGAAACAATGTGAACATGTGAAGTGACCAATCTATTTTCTGAGATTGTGATCTATCAGAATTATTATCAGTTTTGAAAAATGATTCTTATAACCATCTTTCAACATTGCCGGCCCGCTGCTGATGAATTTAATAAGTTGCCAATTTTTTGTAATTTTGAAAGGCATAGCTAATAATATGTTCATCTGGTCCAAGACAGGATTCAAATATTTTCAGTTTGTGTTTGTATATTTCAAACTGGAATTCCATCTACTTGCTAATAGTAAGGTAAGAATAAAATTTTTGTATAAAATACTGTGAGTACCCGGTAGTGTAATCCCTCTTTTAATTGCATAACCTCTCTCTACTACTGAATTGACTTTGGTTTGAACGGAACGTTTGTACCTGTTAACATATATCTATGTATCATTTGCCGTTTATTGTAACTGTCAGCGGGTATAAATGAATTGATATTTCCTTCTCTAAATGTTGACAATGACTATTTTTTGATGTAAATGAACATGCAAAAACGATGCAAAAAGTTATTGAACAAATATGCAAAGAGCGAATCACTGTATTAATGTTAGTAAGTTAGATGTCCGCAAAAAAGTTGTCTAGGTTGAGTGAAGATGATCAACGATGTTTATATATTAATTGAAAAACGCGAAGTAATATTTTGTCGCACTATGTCATCAAAATAATATGTAAATGAACATGGAAAGTAGAACTGCAGATACACTCTGAAATACTTGGAAAATGCCATAAAGATTATTAAATTGAGCATCAGGAAAAAGCTTCTGAATAATTTGGTATTTCTTGAACAACGCATTACACTTGGAGACAATACAGGAATCTGCAATCTTGCAGATTGGCAATCTGAAAATAAAAGATTCTATCTGCCTAAATGTTATCACGGGGGAGGATTATCAGAAGTGATGTTACTTATATTGGAAATGGGTTGCAAATTGATCTTGCTAGTGGCACGGCTTTAATTACATATTTGCGACATCATTTTTCTAGCACTTAGTATTTCGTGTATCCTAACATATCAGATGAGCATGAAACTCCTTTTGAGTGGATTCAGGGGAAAGATTATTACGAGTACATACTTTTGAATTAATTGATATTATGGTAACGCCAATTTTGTACGTGTTTTTTAATCACTGATCATCTTCACTCATTCAGGTTGGGTAATGGCGATCACGATTGTAATTAATTTTATGGAAAAGGAGTTGGGCGGTAAGGTTAGTTTCTGGTTAGTTTATACAATGGTATCTTATAGAGCAGGGTTGACACATATACATCCAAAAAATCAGATTTCTCACTCATTATCTTCTAGGTCAAAATGTGAAAAGCCTGTCTTTTCTTAGAGCGGCTTCACCTGTGTTGACAGTAATAATTGATGACACCTACCTATTGCTAATTATGATGGAATATATTCTCATTTTCTATATTTTGGGAAATCGTGTGATGATAATTTTTGGGGATATATCAGATATCACAATCAAAATGAAAGTATACTAATAATATCAATGTTAAGTACATGATTTTAGAACATACAACTGTGACAGCATCTATTCAGAATTCCCATAAATTTTGGTATCCCAACATGTAGGTATTATTTGTTGCTATTTAAGGTGTAAGATTGAATAATGATATGTCGGAGTGACACAAACAAGTTTTTCTCACAACTATGGGTTCTTTGACTATATATTAGAACTGCAAGGAGCTAAGATTCTTTTTGATACACCTATCTACTTAGGATGCAGCTCTGGTTGCTGCCAAATATTGTAGATAATAGGTAATTTTACCCACATCCAACAAGCACAAAGACAGAAAATGTCAGTACCTTCATGTATATGATGCTTTTTCATGTTTCAATGCCCGCAATTTTGTGTACAGGAATAGGTACTTATTAACCACAATATTCAATGAGATGTGACGATGGTATCTTCATTGAGTATCCAGTAATGTTACAGACTTGAGTATCACCCATAAGCCTTATACAGAATATAGAGATGTTTCCCTTCCTTATGCTAGCTGGATATTAATTGTCATGGGAAAATTAAACAGTTGGTAACTTTTTTTTTTTTTGTCAGCGGAAATTCTGGTAGTCAATGTCAGAAAACTCAAGAGAAGATGAGTTTTTTTTTTTTTTTTTTTCACGTGAATTGGAATTTGTAAACTTTATTCGGGATTTTTCATGCCCACCCTGACATGCTCTTTGCGCGGACCCTGTTAATCAATATTATTGTCATCAAGTTTTATGTGCTGGTCAATTCACTTTTTGCATGTAGTTGAATGAAATAGAGAAAATGAAACACTGAATCTATGAATATCAAAAATTCGATGGTTAGATAATATGTGGACCGGTAATTGCGGCAGACTAGTGTAGGTATTTTCTGTGTTTTTCTCATTCTCAGTGAGGTAATATGGGTATATACTGACATATTTTTTATTTATATACTTTTTTTTTTTTTTTTTTTTTTTTTTTAAATGACTTGAACATTTGAAAGGGAACGACTGGTATTCATTTTAGATTTCTTAAAGTTTCTAAAAAAGGAAAATGAATACTCTTGATTGTCATTGTTCGTTTTTGTTATACGTGTATATTTAACAGCATACACTAAGACAGCTATGATCAGATAGGCTCACATAACACACATATACACATATAGCATTTCAGAAAATACACTTAAGATCTCCATCAGGTACAGTTTCAGCATGAATACCTGTATTTGCAGTCTTTAACATTCATACATATATGTTTCTTCTCCTTGTTTAAATGTGAGTTTTATACTGTTGATGATTTAATTGGTGTTCATAAGTAACAGCATTGGATCAATTTGAAAATGCGCTTATTCTCGTGGTCTCTGTAAGAATGTAGGAGATATTTTATCTATGGAAATAGGCATAAGTTTATCGTATAAGCTATATCCAATAGAGTAAAATGGCTCCGCATTTTGTCCCGTTATGACAAGTTTAAGCTCTATGGCTGTAGGTGCATTCAAGCTCATTATGTACGTAGTATATCTCACCATCACTTCTAAATATATCCTTGCCTGAAAAAGGTTAGGGGACGCTGTATACTTAATCACAGGAATAGGATCAAGGATGTCAGTTTTCCTGTGTCAATGGAAACCTACTCGTTCTACTCAAGTAAAAGTTATACTAGGTACAGGAATTATATGTAGAACACATCGTGTAAGTACCTACAGTGGCTAATATTCCCATCATATTCATGTCCATGGTTTCATCTATACCAATAATGTGATAATCCCAGAAGTTATACCCATGTTATGTATTTCTACTTTATTCAACAATTAAGAACGTATATACATATAATGGTTGATCAACCTATCGAAATATCACACACTACATATGCTTCAAATTGTAGGTATGTTTAATTCAAAATAAAATTACCGAGCAAGTATTCCATCAAGTTCTATTTATGTGAACATAATTCTATCCTCTGTCCATAATCTGAATGTAAAACTAAACACTGAATCAGTAGATACTTTAAACACATATTCCTTCCATTCAATTCAACTAAAAATATTAATATGTAGGTTTGTACGTGATGCAAAAACCCGCTGAGTCGGCCTCTTTCACTTTGCTGTCGACTGGATAAATTGTAGAAACACGGCAGCAAAGCAGAAAAAGACAAACCCAAAAACCGGGGTACTAAATTACTAGCAGTTGTAGTCTTGAAATCCGTCCGAGCTGCTGAATTTCATAAATTCACCTAGAACAACAAGTACGTGTTTAAATTAGTGTATCTCTCTGTAGATGCTTTTGATCTACAGAAATGTTACTTGATGATTCACGTCAATGATGCTCGACTTTGGAAGCTTGTTTTCTGATTAGTTAAAACGGTTGTTAGAAATGCCATTTTTTGACACCTACTTGGTACCTATGTATTGGCAAGTTTTTGTCGATGCTGAAGGAATCCTGTCAAGAGGGAATTTACAAGTTTCAGTTAAGAAAAGAGAAAGATGAAATACAGGGTGAGCCAAAAGTCAGCACACGGTCTCGAGTTTTTTTTTTAACATTTAAAAACAATTGTAATTGCATTTGTTTACAAATAAATAAAAAATCGTGAAAATTGAAAAATGCAAATTTGTATAGAATTGTGAAAATTGAAACATGCAAATTTGTATGCCGACTTTTGGCCCACCCTGTATGTATTATGAACAGAAAACAAAGAGAGCGGATTTGATTAGCCTACCATCATAGACTTATTACAAATACCCCATATCCTTTTTTGAACACATCGCATTGCATTTCAGTATACTTAACTTATCGCCTTTCTTGACACATTGCATTACATTTTACTCTTTTTCCTTTCCTTCTAGTTTTTGCTTAGTAAAAAAGGGGTACTGTTAATTGTGTGCTTCATCTTGTTAAATAATACAGGTAGATAGATACTACCTCTTACATGCTTAATGATTTTTGAAATTTCAACTTCTGGCCAGTATTTTTTTTTTGTTGAAAACTGTTTGTCTTACTTTTTCTTTCAGTCTTTTAAAATATAGATGGACTAATCATCTTTGTTTGAATAGTTGTTTCCAAGGCCGTATTCTACTAACTTTTCTATTAGAGAGTTTAATATATCAGCGACAAACTGCAAAAATTGGTAGCAGCAAATAATTTATGTATCTTTTACGTATTGTTTACTGCACTGAATTTTGGAAACTGCTGGCTTGAGGTGCTCTCAGATTTACTAGTTAGCATCATGTTACACAAATTTGGTGAAACATTCCAAGGGGCAAGCAGGCACGGTTCTCTTTTTCTTTTAATTCTGCCTATTGATGAGACTTCTGTGTGAGAGCCTCCTTTTACCTCTACGTCATTGCATGTTCAGGCTTAGTGTTTTATTGATTTAATGTGGTTGTTCACCTGTAGAAGGCTAAAGTAAAACTATTAAGTATCGTTCGACCAATGTGAAGGTGTTCACTTCCTACCCTGAGATCTGTTTCCTTACAACACGACGAGAGTTAGTAGATTGTATAGAAAAATTTCAAATAACGACTGTAGGGTTGACCATTTAATGTTTCTCAATTTTAACATGTAGGTAGTAGGTATAGGTACCTATACTTACAGATGTTGTCGCTCAATTAAAACAGATTTTTACTAATCTTAATTCTAGGAATTTGAGCAAAAATTGTTAGTTTCCCAAGTTTTCTTTCTGTTTTCATACCATAGACACTGGATTTTATAAGTTTCAGAACAGTTGTCGGAATTTCAACATACCTACTCACATGGCATAATAATATGTTTTCATTCTACTCGTACGTACAAAACGTTGTCAGCATGAGTTGAGCTGAAAATAATAATACAAGATGGTTCTACATCAAAAAACTACTAGGTATTCAAGAAAAAATTTTGAAGGAGAATCGGTCACCCAGTTGGCGTTTTCATTGATTCTTGAACATTATTGTCTCTGCTTAGCAGGAAAGTACAAAAATAACCATTCGAGACAGGGACTTGTTTTGTCAGCTAAAAATATAAATTTTGCAAATTGAGAATCCGATTTTACCAACTGACTGATTTCTTGAATTGACAAGCAAAAAAGAACAATTGAAAATTTTCTAGTTGAAAATCCGATTTTACCAATTGACTGGCATTTCAAATCGACAAACAAAAAAAGAAAAATTGGAATTTTGCCAGCTGCCGATCTGACCTTAAACTCAGGCACTTAATTTTGCTGAATCTGTCTACTCTGGAAACTGTTTATGGGAGGCTCCCCCTTCCTTTTCGATAGTCCCTGCTGCTTATAGTTCTTTCTGCTCAGTTATTAAGATTGAAAATAGGAAGACTTCCAAAATCAGCTTCAAAAATAGAAGATTTAAAGTAGGTAACAGAATCACAAAATGGTTTTATTTTCAATTGTATCTATCTATATTTTAAAGTGTATCATAAACATAGGTATTTCTACCTCTGTACCTAAAACCAGATATGAGTTCATTTATGTTCAAATGCCGAGGTCTCGAACTTGTTTTAACTGGGTACCATACTGGGTCACTTCAGAGATTAATTAGGCTGCCGAATACCTCAATCGTAGATTTTCTGTTTCTGACAGTGCTGTTTATTGTAGCTTGTGAATACCTTCTGTGAACATGTCCACTGAGTCATATGAGGATAATGGGCCTCAAATGTATGTTAAACGAGAAGAGGTGTGTGGATGAATATAAATCAGTGGGTAATCAAAGTGAAGTCTACACAAGCCAAATTTGAAGTTCGTCGACCTAGACACTGAAGTTCTTGATATTTGAGTCCAACATTGAGGTGTGAGATAGTTTTAAAAATAGGGCGAAAACAAGTACCTATTATGGACGCCGTCAGATTTTTTCTAAGAAGGGCAATTCTACGAAGGAAAAATCATTTTTCAGGCAAAGAGGAATATGACTTTGATGAAATAATGAATTTTTTGGAATCTAGGCGGAGTAATATTGATTTTTGGCCTTCCGGGTGGTGTTCATGGACAGTATCAGGTTTCACAGAAAGTAGTACAGTGGCGAAAGTTCTTTCGGATGTTGCGCTATTGTCAGCGGCTGAAAGTGGGATAATGATGATGATGATGAGCTTATCAGTCTTACAAACGGTTTGATGCCGATCTTCATTTTAACCTATATTGTGCGAGTTCCTTCATTTCCAAATAACTCTGACATTTGACATCCTCAATAATCTGTTGAACATACTGGAATCTTTGCCGACCCACCCAATTCTTTCCTTTCACTCTTCCTTTTAGCAGCAGTAATATTATTCCGAGGTGCCTTAAGTTATGCCCTATTAATTTATCTCTCTCATTTTCAAATAGTTCCAAATACCCATTTTACCTCCTACTCTGTTTAAAGTACTTCCTCATTTCTTGCCCTATCTGTCCTTTTGATACTATGTATCCGCCTATAGCACCACATCTCACAAGCTGAATAACAACTATTACAAAAACAACACAGAAGGAACTGTATAATATGTCAACTTCACAAAAGAAATTATAAACCAAAACTACTGCCAGTTTAACAACAAATGTTACGAACAAACGGACGGTCTAGCAATGGGGTCATCACTGTTATCCATTCTAGCCTAAATATATGTATATGAACAACTTTGAAAATGACCTACTAAACAACAGCAAACTCAAGAAAAACATAAAGCTGTGGACCAGATATGTAGACGATATATTAATCATATGGACATCAGGAACAGACAGAGAATTTCTCGCGGAGACAAACAATAAACAACATAAAGTTCACAATAGAAAATGGCAATAAGACCATAAACTACCCCAACCTAACAATACAAATAAAAGACAAGATACAGGATACAGTACAACATTTATAGAAAACCCACCCACACGGATGCAATAATATACCCAATGACTCTTTTCACCATCAAAAACACGAAATGGCAGCACTACACAATTATACTGTCACAGAGCAATTAACATATTAAACGACACCAACCACATAACAACAGAAATTAACAAAATCAAACAAATAGCCATTAATAACAAATACCAATCACAAACAGTAGACAGAATAATTAACAAATTAATACAACAAAAATGTACCGACGCTGAACCAACAGCCACAAAAACGGACAAATACGCAGGAGCAATACCATTCACAGGGACACATATATACAGGATACAGAAAATATTCAACCAATACAACATAAAACTCGGAATCAAAAACAGACCACCTCCGATCAAACAAATAAGCAATGACTAAAGTGAAACACAGGACAGAAACAACAGCAACGGAGTATACAGACTGGACTGCAAACACTGTGACATGACCTATGTACATAGGAGAAACAGGCAGAAAATTCACAACTAGAATAAAAGAACGTGAAAAATCACATTTTGGAAAACATTGCAACGACCAGGGACACAACAACCACAAGTTGACAGAAAAATACAAAATCCTACACATAGAAAACAACACAAGTAAAAGAAAATTAAAAGAACAACTAGAGATGATACCTAAAGGCAAAAACAAAACAAAACAACTTAATAAACCCAGCAACTAACTTCCAAAGTGAGAACCTATTCAAATTAATAACATAACACTCCCTGATTGAACAGACTACACAACCACAGACAATCAATAGGAACACACACCAAATAGGTGTACCATATGATACTACACTACATTACTGTAAATACAGGACAGTAGAGCTCTATAACTTTGTGAGAGTACGATCGTCTGCCATTTTGACTCCAACCACGCCCGTGAATGCCGAATCCGACTACGCGGAGCGTACCGCGTAGTCAATTCGACATCCACGGGTAAGGTTGACGTCGAAATGGCGGCCGATTGTACTCACACGAAGTTATAGAGCTCGAAGGACGGCGAAGAGGAAAGTGTTATGGTACTTCACTAAAGATGGCATTGCAGATGGAAGCTCTCTGGATTCTTACACCATGTGCGAGTATATGAATCATAGACCGCTAATGTTTACAAAATCCTGTGACCAACATCGATAGGTGAGAGGGGCGATCAGCTGATGATAAGTGGAATTATGGGTAATAATGAACTATGATCAGGTGATGCCTGATGGTTACACTCAGACACTACTACTTATGCACATGCTGTGAGGTGTTTGTCTATCATTTGTATATGGTCTAAGTCTGGAATACAGAAGAGGAAATTATGAATTGGCACACCTTACATACAAACAGAACATACAGAATTCTTTTCTTTGGTTTTCTTATGGTCCAAGTTTTACTTCTACAAGTAATAAGACAATATCATCTGCAAACCTGAGCATCCTTACTCGCTCTCCATGTATAGTGACACCTGCTTCAAATTTTTCTTTTATTTCTCTTATGGCCCACTCTATGTACAGATTAAATGATACTGGAGATAAGGAGCACCCCTGCCTTACACCCCTGTTTCTCCTTCTATTCATAATCTAGCTTTAGAAGTTTAAAGTAACTTGCCTTTCTTTAAGTGGTATTCGTATCTTTTTCAGAATGTGAAACATTTTATTCCACTTACCATTGTCAAAACTTTGTCAGTCTCAACGAATGCTATATGTTTGTATCCTGCCCCTTTTCGGGTCTCCCATTTACCATTAACCTCACAGCTAACACTGCTTCTCTAGTACCTCTACTTTTTCTAAATCTTAACTGAACTCCTAATTCTACATCTATTCTATCCTCAATTCTCCTATAAATTATTCTAGTTAGTATTTTTGGCGCATGTGAAAGAAGACTTATTGTTCGATAATTTTCACACCTATCTGCTCCTGTTTCTTTTGGTGTATTTGTAGTTACAATAGCACTCTTTTTACACTCCTCTGGCGTTTCCCCTTTATTGTAAATGTAACATACTAATTTGTACAATTTATCAAGTATTATACATATTGTCCTAAGTTCTGTAATGATTCAACGATTCAACTGGTATCCACTTTTGGAGCTTTCCTTTTCTTTAAATCTCTCAATGCTTTGTCAAATTCGCCTCTTAATATTAAGTCCCCTCTCTCATCTTCTTCCACATCTTCCTCCCTCTCCATTCTTTTATCTTCATCGCCATTATTACTATATAGTTCTTCTACATACTCTACCCACTTTTTCACTTTTCCTTCAGCTGTGTGAATAGGCTCTCCCTCCTTATTTGTTATATTTACTTGTTTTCTTCCTTCTTTCTCCAAACTCCATGTTTACTTTTCTATTTGTGAAGTCTCTTTGTTCACTCTCTCTTTATTTCATTTCTTAACTTTTGATGAGCCAATCTACCTTCACTATCTTTTGCATTCTGATATTTCTTCGTTCATTCATTTTTCTGAGGATTTCCTTTTCCATCCATGGTTTCTTTTCTTCTCTCTTAATTTTACCTAAATTTTCTTCTGCTGATTTTAATATTCCCGCTTTATTTTATCCCATTAATTTTGTGTTTTTTCAGTTTCTAATACTAATACAATTTCCTCAACATATTTTCCTCTAATATTAATATTTTCCAACTTTTTCAAATTCTATCTTTTTACCTCTTCTTTTTTACCAAGTCTATTCAATTTAGGCCTGAATTTCATTACCACCAAGTTATTATCGCTGTCAATATCGGCTCCTGGATAAGTCTTACAGTCTAATATGTGATTCCTAAAAAGTTGTTTTATTATGATATAATCAATTTGATATTTGGCTTTATTATCCGGACTCTTCCATGTACATACTTTCTTCTGTAATGATTTTTAAATTGAGTATTTCCTGTGAGTAAGTTATACTTCGCACAAAACTGCCAAATGTTCTTCTCTTCATTCCTCACTTACTATGAGAAAAGATGGTGGAACTATGTCAAGTGGAAAAATCGTTTTTTCGACCGTATTGGTGTTGGATTTGTATTCGAGTCCAGTTCACTGCAAACTGAAATACCCATGTGAAATCACTATGTCCATAACTATCCATGTTTCGGTGTGTGTGGAGAATGGGGGCTGATAATTGGTCACTGTACGTATTGAGATTTCCCTTTAGTAAATCGGTTACGAATACCTAATATTAAGAAATAGGTACATCTGTGGTTGTGCTTCTACAAGGAAAGTTAAGCAGCCTGAGAAACTTGCTACGTGTAATTTGTCAGGCACTCGGCATAAAATTCGTGTTTTAAAATGCTGGTAATCAACCGGTAAACTACTTGTACATTGTAATAATAAATTTGTCAGCGATAAAAATTGCCCTCATGATAAAATTACGAGTATGTTTTTTTCAACAAAGTCAGATAAATCGACGTTATTCTTTTAGGATGGATATGAGTGCCTACTTGAGTAAACACCTCCGCTGAGCTTATCGATGTATGTAAATTGAAAACGAACTGATTTTAGAGCTGAGTAAGAGATCCAGAGCAAAAGTTCAATTCCGTTCATGATTCGAAAAATTGGTAATAAAAGACAAGCAGGGTGTCGCGCCTATTCTAATTATACCCGAGAAACATTTGAAGAGTGTCTGACAGAAAATTCAAATTGGTGATATGACCAGAATCGAAGTGATTCTGCATTGATGCCCATTTTAGAAGATGCGATAGTCAGAATCATGGTAAAATTTTCTGTACTTGTATTACGTTATATTCGCAAGGGGGTTTGATTCTGTGCCCGAAGTTTTCGATTAGGAGCAATTGGTATAGCGCTTCTGGAAATGTCGTGTCTTCATGAAATGGTGCCTGAAAAATCGTATACTCAGTATTTCAAATTCAGGGCTTCCATGTACAGATAATATTCTATCAAAATTTCTTAGAAAATTTCTGGTCTTGCAGATTCAAGTCTTAAATTATTCAAAAAATACTAGATTTTTGAAAAGTTAGCTATTTCTATCTTCTCTCGAGCCGCATTCAGTAAGTCAAATTTGAAAGTACGAACCTCTGGAATCGGTGGTCCGGTTTTTCAAATTTTCGGTTCGAAGCTTACGTCGTTGTAACCAGGTTCATGTACGTATACGGAAGCACTAAAAAAAGAACCGTATTCAGCAAACATTATTGTGATGGTAATCAGCGCTGACTGAGAAGTAGAGACGATTCAGTTTTTTTTTTTTTTTTTTTTTTTTTGCCATCATTATCAGTTACAGTTTTTATGGGGGACTTGGACGAAAGTGTTATACCTACGCTCTTTCACAATGTCGGCGAAAAATTGGTGTGTTTACTCTCTCTCTCTCTCTCTCTCTCTCTCTCTCTCTCTCTCTCTCTCTCTCTCGAAGTGACGTTGTAACGTCGGAAAAGTGACGCAAATTATAACCTTCTGACGGCACACGATAACGCATGCGCATTTTAAATTATTTTTTCTAATATTTATAATTTTACAATGCATATTTTTGTGTACATATACCTATTCGACAACCGACGAAGCGATTTTGCTGATTTTCTATACGCGTTTAGGTGAAATTAAATCGCGACAACTATTTCTGGATGACAGCTTTCGGCTGGTGACGAATACGCGCGGTTTAGTAAAAGTTGAGGGGAAAGTTACAAGTCTTGTTGGCTCTCAGCAACAGAGTGAAAGGAGGATTCGTTCAACCTCTTGGGAACACGATGGAGAAAACTCGGAGAGACTATAATTTCAAACGATCTCAACGAAAGTTAGCGGGATCAGGTTAAACCAAAAACAGTTATGTACCAACAATCGGAGGTAACATTGATCGATGAAAAGTGTTTTTTTTTTTTTTTTTTTTTTTGTGGATTTCTTATTTTCCTACCTAATAATTCTGGAAATCAGAGAAAAGTCAGGGAATTGTTTCAGTCAAAGAAAAGTCATGGAAAAGTCGGGGAATTTCCAAAAAATAAATTATTAATAAAATTGCGTGATTGAGAAATATAATGGTGATTGGTACCTATGTTTAGTTCTATATACGATTTTTATTAACTGCCTATGGATAGAAAATTACGGTATTAGAAATTGAAAAAAAAATTGTGTGACAACACTCGTTAATGAACCTTCAACCAGCTGGCGTACTTGTTGAGAAAAAGTTGGGAAGTAGACCTGGAAAAATCAGGGAAAAGTCAGGGAAATTCATAATTAAAGAAAAATGGCCACCCTGTATGAGTTATCATTTTTTTCGAAATACATGCAATTTTGAATGATGATGGCATTTTTTGACAATTCAATGTAGAAATCGTCGAAAATGAGGTAACACTTTTTTTTTTTAAATTTTATTATTATCGAGCCACGGCGCTACATTCTCGGGCTATGGACTCGGGGAAGGTTGTTGTCTATATGTCGCAGAGGTATCCAGCAGCGGAAAGGTTGGTGAGGGTGTTGTTTATATGCTGATGGGAGATGGAGAGGGCCAAGATTCGACTATGGGGGACATGGTGAGAGTTACGAAAGCAAGTGATGAAGGGGCATGAGAAGAGGTGGTCCGCAGTGAGAGGGTCTTCATCTTCACGGTGTGGGTAGTTAAGGGGATAAAGGTTAGTGAGAAGATGCGTATGTGTGAAGCGTGTATGTCCGATCCTTAGGCGGGTGATGATAACTTCCTCGCGGCGTGAGGAACGTTGGGACGGTGACTAGAGGACAGGTATAAGCTTGATTTGTGCGAGCTTGTTGTGTCGAGAGGCTTGATGCCGCCACTCTTTGAACCACGTACGCAAAATGGTCTGGTTAATGGCGGAAGTGAAATCTGTTGAGATAGGGAGTTGACGAGTGATATATAAGAGCTGTGTACTGTGCTGCTTGATCAACTACCTCATTTCCTGAGATACCAATATGGCTTGGAATCCAGATGAGTGAAATTCTTTTGGTGGTGAAGGAAATGGGATGGATGCGTTGGACGAGAGCGTGCATTGAACGGCGATCGGAAATAGACCTTAAGGAGGAAATGAATCTGAGAGGACCAGGTAGTGGGGGGGATCTTCGAGCGAGGAGATCGTGACTATGCACTGTAGGATAGCGTGTAGTTCGGTTGTGTAGATGGACGCTGTATTTTTAAGTCCGAAGGAGTGTAGTAGTCTATCTATGGAGTAGGCATAAGCGGTTGCATCGGTTGTACTTTGAACCATCAGTGAACCATAGGATACGGTAGGAAAGCGGTCAAGAATTCCTTGCAAATGAGTCCGATAAACTTGGGGTGTGTGGATTTTTTAGGGAATTTTGTAAGTTCAAAATTGCACGGGGGAAGGTTCAACAACCAGGATGGGGGTGATGTGTGGATTGTTGGTAGTGACTTATAGGAAAAGGTACGAGACAGTGTCCCTTCAAAGTGTGACCGTAAGTGTAGTGAAGATTTAGGAACATGGGTGTAGTTTGGAGAGTTAAAAAGATACTCATAGGTAGGAAGCTTAGGGTTGTATGCTATCGTAACGAGAAGTTTGGCAGTGAGTTGCATTCGGCGGTAAGAGAGAGGAGGAATTCCAACATCAGCACATATACTTAAAGCTGGGCTAGTATGCGGAAGGCGCCAATGGCGATACGTAGACCCGCATTTTGAACAGCGTCAAGAAGCTTTAAGTATGAGGGAGGGGCAAGTCCAGTAGTCCTCTGCCACATCCTTCGGAAGGATGTGAGAGGCACTTCAGAACATTGAGTGAGCGCATACATTTGGCTTTTATGTGTTTTATAGGCGGTAACCAGGCGAGGCGAGTGTCAAGGTAGAGGTCGAGATGGAATGTTGGACTGTAATCAAACAGTGAATCCATTGACGAAGATTCGCCTTCACCCCACGAGTTATTCAATTTCAGCCTGTCGTGATTATCCGGCCGATAAATCAGAGTAATAGAATTCAGTTCAATGGGATCTTACAGAGCACAAATTTGAAAATTCTCTGTCAGAAATGGTGTTCCGC
This sequence comes from Acanthococcus lagerstroemiae, assembly GCA_031841125.1. NCBI lineage: Eukaryota > Metazoa > Arthropoda > Insecta > Hemiptera > Eriococcidae > Acanthococcus > Acanthococcus lagerstroemiae. The sequence continues at coordinate 44,684,275 of CM063110.1, forward strand.
TGTACTTAGCTTAGTTTAAAAAGCATTCTCGCAATTTTCAGAACTCTAATTTTAGAATCTAACTAATAACCGATTTACGAACATATTAAAATAGAACACAGTCTTATAGGTCATGTTTTCCAGTACGAAACTATTTTTAGTTCAAGTCGCTATCATTTTGCACAAGAGCGCAGCACTCGTTTGAAGACTTGCAGCCACAAGTGAGCGTCTTCGCCCCACCTAGTCATCTTTACCCCCTGTTGACGGTATCTTTAAGGATATTGTATAAAGTTATCGTACTCGTATCATCCCCTGTATTTCACAATTCAATTTAAATAGGCCTTTATTTAAATCAAGAACACATTTTCGCCCCAGCTATTTCCTTTAAAATAATTCCTAGCCTACGTAACGGCAGGTCAAGTTGCCCTCTGCTGGGCAAAGGCCTCTCTCCTTAGGCGTTCCCATTCCCTTCTGTCCTGTGCCAGCCTATGGTATAATTTGTTTTTGAGCAAGTTATCCAGTTCATCTCTCCATCTGTTTTTTTTTGTTTCCCCTTCCCCCCCTCTTTCAGATACCAACTGGAGAATAGTTTAGCCCACTTGTTATTGGCCATCCTTGCTACATGTCCGGCCCAGTCCTATTTCTGTCTCCTTATTGCGTGCAATAAATTAGTATTATATTTTAGTTTGTTTTTGATTTTTAAATCTTAATCTCATTTTTTAGCCTGATGATGCCCAGCATTGCGTTTTCCTTATTATTTTGAAGGGTTACTATCTTTTTTTCTTCGGCTTTGGTGAGAGCCCAGGTCTGGCATCCGTACGACAGGTTTGGGAAAACGCAGCTATTTAGGATTTATCATTTGTGTTTTACCGAGAAATTTCCTTTTTGTATGTTTTCTAACAATCAAAATTTTTTCCACGAGATAGTCCAGGAAAATTAGGCTTTGAAATGAACATATAAATAGTTTCAACGATTTTTTTTAATGTCTTCGGAATGACTCCCTAATTAATATGTTAAAAGTCCACAGCGATCCCAGTGGAGCGAAGCCCCCCAAGGGGCTTCAAAGACTCCGAACTTCACTCTTTCAGAAGTATCTCGCGTAGACAACATCTCAGGGGAAAATGTTTCAAACAGAAGTTGTTCCTTTTTAAAATTTACATTAAAAAAGTCTCTTGTAAAATTTTCGTAGAGTTGAAAACAACGCCGTCAGCGCGTGCTGAAGTTCACACAATTTGTTCATGCTCACTCTGTGTACTGAACTAAAGCACAAATATCTGCGTTGACACTGTTTTAATAATAATAACAGTCGCTATCACAATAATAATAAAATAATCGGTGGCAGAGGTACGTAGGGCGATGCACGCATGCCAAATTGGTCCCGGGACACTGTACCCCCTCTTTCCGGAAACGCCCCGAATGTGCCAGCGTCAGAATAAGGCGAATAATAACTAATAATAATAATAATAATAATAATAATAATAATAATGGGATAAATTTAATTATTGCTTGAAGACTGAACAAATAGAGATATAACCTCTGGCTGATTTCAGATTCGTAGACCAAATTTGGCGGCAATGCTCCTTTGCCAAAATAGGCTCGAAAATCGGAGTATTATGTTGATAAAATTTCTCAAAAAATTACTCTACCTCAATTTTAAGGGCAGATTTGAATTTGTCTCACGAGATTAAAAAATGTTGATCAGGTTTCGATGCCGTAGTTCTTGAAATATATAAAAGTGTTTGTTTGCCTGCGTGTGTGTGTGTTTGTTCGAGGTTGGCAAGTGAACCATAAGAGCTGAGGGTAGGAGTGGATACGGGGAGGGGACTTCCTCGAAATATCTAAATATCTACCGACATAACTTATTTATCATGTTTCATCTATAACATTTTTCATTGAGACCCCCCCCATACTATTTTCTGTATCCGCTACTGACTGAGGGGTTTGAACTTTAAGGATGTGTTTGTATGAACTCTGAATAGGTTTTAGACTTTTAAAAAAATCGGTACTGTTATTAGAAGGGAGGACAGAATTTTTCCCCCTCCAGACCCCCTAATTTTTTTGCTTGGATTTTTCGGAATTAATTTACATTAAATTTCTCCACATTGCGTTGAAATTTGGTGGCTGTAAGTGTCTCCCTCCCGAAATACCTAAATACCTACCAACGCAACTTCTTCATTATGTAGCATCAGTTCCAGGGATGGATTTCCCAATAGGCACATTAGGCAGTGCCTCGGGCGGCAGATTTTCGTACAAGAACAGCGGGAAAAGGAAGGAAATTCGGAAAAAGAGAAAACGAAGAAGAGACAGAGAGAAAAATGGAAAATATTGTAGTAGTTGCAGAAAACACAATCGGGAAATAATTATCAATTTTCGACCTATAGCTCATTAGGAGGATATGAAGTGGAGGGGCGAGGGGGACATTTCGTTGAGTGCCCGTAGCGGCTGAGCTTCTAAATCCGCAGCTGGTTACAAGGAGCGTAAGCAAAAATTGGAGTCCATAAGACATTAAAAAAAAAAGTGAAGTGACCACCTGCTTATCAGTCGCATTAGCAGCCGATGCCGGCACTGCGGGAAGGGTAAAGGGAGGAAGACTGCAAGGGTTTTCAGTCTGAAAAAGATCACGGATGTGGATCACAGGGAATCGTTGGAAGGACGGAGATGGAAGATGGGAAAGCAGTTTGCGGTAACGAGAAGAAGAGAGGACATGCCTATTAATGCTTGCGATTTTGACATGTATTCGCATGTTTCCACGCCACAGCAGGGGATCACAAAATTTTCCTCCCTGTGGCCCCACTAACTTTATTTTCAACTGGATCTTTTTGAAATTTATGTACACTGAACTTCTTCACACTATGTTAAAATTTGGTGGCGGTAACTGTCTCCTTTCAGAAATTATTAGAAAACTAAAAATCTGAAATTTCTAATATGAGCTTAAAATGCTTCCTATGTATTTAACTGCATATTAGAAGAAATATTTAGAAAAATGGAATGGGAAAATATGAGGATACAGATAAATGGTGATAAACTGAACCATCTAAGATTCGTGGACGATGTTATACTGATAAACGAGGATATAAAGATGCTACAGGAAATGGGAGAAAAATTGATTTAGAAATGAATACAAGTAAAACAAAACTAGTGGAATGTGTACCACAATACAAGAAACTGAAATAGAAAAAAATCTCCGAATTCGATTATGTGGGGCCGATACAATCGTTTGAAGACAGAACAAATAGACAGATAACTAAAAGAATAAATAAAGCATGGGCAACCTTCTGGACTTTAAAAAACATGTATAAAGGTAAAATGAAGATTGAAACAAAGACCAAAATACTGAAAAGATGCACTCTACCAGTCCTCACCTATGGAGCCCAAACGTGGGCCTTAACGAAGAAGTAAATAAAAACATTAACTACCGCAGTGAGAACAGAGACGAAACTAAGGGGGGTACAGGAGGGTAGCTCTCCCAAGCCTCCGCCAGAGTTGGGAAATTTTAGTAGTTAGATCAGAAGCTGGGAACAATTCAAAAGAGGTTTCGAGTGTTTTTTTTTTTTTTTTTTCCCTTAGGTAATACAATACAAATTTGATAATTGGGAATTTTGAGTTGAGTCAGTTGAGAATTTAACAATTACTGCCCCCCTAGGAAAAACTTTCACTACATTTCTGAGCAAGAAGGATATGGAACAAAGTATACTAAGGTGAAGAATGAAAGACAGAATGAGAAACAAAAGAATAGGAGAAGCGGAAACGGGTATGAAAGAGGTAAGGTGAAGATCAAGAAATTAAAATGGGATTACGCGGGACATATCACACATCAAGAAGGGCACCCAGGAACAAAATGGCATGATGATATAACAAAAACTACGGGAATAATGTGGGAAAGAATAGCCCAAGACTGAAAAATATGGAAAAAAGCTGGGGAGGCCTATACCCAAAGGGTCTGAGTAGTTCAGTGTATGAAGTGTATATCTTCTATTGTATGTATTTATCAAACTGTAGAAGTACACAAATAAAAGGCTGATATTAATTACTATCCTAATGATTTCAGTTTTTGGAAATCATATTCAGCATTTATATTTCAAGTATCCAATTGAATTTTTAAGAGCCCTAACATCTTTGTCTGAACAACACAAACATGAAGAGATAAACTACAAATGAATCAGGATACCCCGAATGAACGCAATGTGATTTGAAGAGCAGGTGTCCAGGAGGTCTGGACTCCCCTTGCAATTTTGTCAAATAGTTTTTTTCCCTGACCCCCCCCCCCCATCTAACTCACGTAAGTCAACTCACTTTAGCCACCTGTATGTGGCATGAGCATGTGCATGTGCAAAATGTGCGAACTTCAGCACGCGCTGACGGCGTTGTTTTCAACTCTACGAAAATTTTACAAGAGACCTTTTTTATGTAGATTTTAACAAGGAACAACTTTTTTTCGAAACCTTTTTCCATAAAACGTCTTCTACGCGAGATATTTCCGGAAAAGTGATTTTCGGGGTATTTGAAACCCCCTGAGAAACTCAGCTCCCCCGGAATCACTGTGGACTTTTAGTATGTTAATTAAGGAGTCATTCCAAAAAAATCTTTGATATCATTTATGCCCATTCCCGGTCTTTTGTTTATCTAATTTTCCTGGACTATATGCTATTTTCGAAACTAATTCTGAATTTTTTGTATTATCGAAAGAAATTATTTGTCCTAAATATTTAATTTCGCCTACATTCTCCCGTTTTCTTCCCTTATTGCCAATGCTTCCACTGGTTAGTGAGTCCGCCGACGAGTAGCCCTCTATTATCCTAGTTCATTTTCCTCGTAATCTCTTTCAAAGCTTCATTGAATAAAATTGGAGAGAGAGGTCGCCTTGTTTTACCCCCCTGTCAACGGCAAACTCCCTATCCGAGCATTCGGTAACTATCCTAGCTTTCAGGTTTGTGTACATATCCTTGATCAGTGAGGTGAGTACTCCCGGGACCCCTTGGTTTATTAGTGTTTTTATTAGAAAATCGTGTTTAATCGAATCGAACGCCTTTTCGTAGTCTATAAAGGTCAAATGAACTTCCTTTTGTTATTCCTTGGCTTTTCCCGTAATTTGTTCTGTAGGGTCATTCATTAACTACGTAAGGACAATTTTGGCAATTTTTGACCCCCCAACCTCCATGTAAGGACACGTAAGATTAATTGACCCCCACCCTTCTTACGTAAGAATTTTTCATAATTTTTCCTAAAAAACTTTTTAAAAAATTAATATTGTTTGAAAAGGTTCAGATACGATATTGTACACAAAACTATACATTAGCGAAGAGAGAATCGATTTCTAATCGTAATACTGTATAGACTTTTTTTTTTTTTTTTTTGGGGGGGGGGGGGTTACCTGGTTCACGTGGAAAACCTGTCACTATGGACATTTTTGAAGTGGTCCGTTGAGTTTCCACTATAGACAGGTTTCACTGTACGTCTATTTACTCATCTTTAGCGGCTGCATGCAAAAAATGTGTCGCCTGTGTGGTGGCTGCGTTAAAACTTACGTAATAAAATATTACGTAAGAATGGCTTTTACCCCTCCCGCCCCTATATAAGGTCATGTAGAGATTTTTTATCCCTCCCCCCTCAGGGCCCTTATGTAATTAATGAACGACTCTTATTGTAAAAAGGTGATCTATTGTTGAGAAACATTTGCGAAATCCTGCTTGTTCATTTGTTTTGTTTTCGTTAAGACGTGTGTTCATTCTTCTTTCTATTAATTTTGAAAAAAAATTTTGATATGGCTGGTATTAATCTTATCGGTCTCTGGTTTTTCATGTTATATTTGTCCCCTTTCTTGAATAGTATAACTATTTCTGAGGTTTTCCAATCTAAAGGTAAATTTTTCTTGTTGTCAGAATTATGTTGAAGAGTTTGGTGAGGTGTTTGATCATTAATTCTCCACCATACAAATCTGCTCCTTTCTGATTTTGTCCACTCCCGAGCTTTATCTTTTTTTAGGTTTTTTATTATTGCTCCAGCCTCTCTTTCCAGGAATTGAGGAACTTCTTCTTCTGGGTCATCTCTTGAAATTGTACATGTCCTTAGTTTACCGCATTATGGGAAGTGATCCGCGGAAGACAAAAGGAACGACGAGCTTGAAAAGAATATTTCGATGATCCTGCAATGGGGTTGAACGAGTGCTGTCGAAAGTTCTGTCATTTTTTTAGCGAAAACTTCCTAGGCATAGATCAGAAAGGAGATTTTTATTTTATTCATTTAATTTTTTTAGAAAGTAGGAGGTTAGAAGGACCATGAGAAAATAACATATGGTCAGAGGGAGATTCTAATATTTTTTAGGTAATGATAGAGGGACACAGCTGTATTGCTCTTAATTTAATAAACCGGTACGATCATTTGAAGGCCTTTGCCCGAACTTCAATAGTGCCTGCACTTTTCGAGTTTGAAATTTCGTTTTTGAGCCAAAAGATGCACAAAAGTCCGAAGTACATGCTAGCAGAAGAAAAATGTCACACAGTTCATTTACAAACCGCTCAGGTTAAAAAAGTGAAAAGTGGTATGATCAGGGCAACCTTCCTCTTCTTGTCACACCTCGACGAATCTTTGTTTTTAGATTAAAATAAAATTTGTTGATTAGTTTATCTATCAGTACATATTTGCTCAACCTTTGCTAGTTACCTAATGCTACTCATATCCCATACTTCGTTTTTACTACATAAAATAGAATGTAACTTACTCTGTTTGTAAATCGCGGATCATGAGCCAAAGTTGGAATCGTTTCGATACTAACGATCTTTTACACGAACTGAGTTATATTCACTTTATCTAATTTCTGAAAAACTGCAGCCCCTATGTCGTTAATTTCTTATCATATTCGGACAGTCCTGCACAACATGTTATCTGATGATAAACTGGGTGTGTACGTCATCCTTATATTCCATTTTACCAGTTTGTCGCGATAATAAGCTACCATATTTATTTCAAATGAGCTCATCGTCGATCATTTCCTCTTTTCGATGGAATTCGAAATAATTTATTAAATTGCTGTTTGGGGTTAATAAGTATCACTTATGGCAAATTGTTTTATCGACTACTGATAAAAAACATCAGAAAATATTTCGAGCCGTTTCGGTATCGTCGAATGCTTGAAGATAACGATGACTAATGAAACGATAATTGTATGTTACGCAACTAGAGAAAAGATAGTGAAATACAACGGTTGTGAGTTTGCAGCACGAGCTGGAAACGAGGGCTGCAACACAAGAGTCGTATTTCACCATGTCCTCCATGATATTTTCTTCAACTCCTCAAAACGTGTAAGATTGCGTGGAACCTATGAGCAACAGCGAGGTAATAAGGAACTTTCCGTGTAGGCGTTGAAGAAATTGTATATTACTTCGTCGTCGTTGCTCCTCCTCGTATCCGAAGGCTCCCAGGATAGTGCTCATCGGAAGCGGAACGCGGCGAAATGGGGGCTCGGGCCGGCCTCAAAGCGTCCCTCTGGCCACTGATGCGATACTCGAAAGAGTAGTTTCCGGGGCCGGGGTTGCATTGTCTCAGGGGCCACTTTGGCATGCGTGCATCGCCATACGTCCCACTACACCATCCGAAGGTTGGGATCCTAGTATCACTGCTATGTTGGTCATTGTTGGGTCTTCCTGTGGCTGAGTAAGCCAATTCTTGACCTACATACTCACCCACAGGTGTCACTGGGAAAAATTGAATCCAGAGGAGGTGTGTCAGCTGGCCTCGCTTTCCTTCTCAGTCGAGTCTCTTCAATAGCTAGGGCTCGTTGGGTTTCAAAGCTTTCAGTACACTTTTGAACTGCATTTCTCCACAGGGTTTTAATTCTGCAGTGTGACTCCAGCTTACACATGGTCGACGTTGCTCTGTGAGAAGTTTCTTTTTTGTTTTTTTTTACTACATCCTTGAATCTACTGAAACTCAACGGGAAAAGTTATCACATTATAATAACTTCATTACCTCATACAGGAGACAAAAATGGAACTGGGCGGGGCATGTTGCGAAGATAAAGGATGACCGCTAGACCTACAAGGTCACGGTCACCTTTTGGCAACCAACAAATAAAAGGAAACCTGAATGGCAAAAATTAAGATGGGAAGACAATTTTGATAAATTTCTATTTAAAAAAACGATTTCATAGGATAGCCTTGGGGGGGGGGGAGAGATTGAGGGATACCTTTGCCCGCAGGCAGGGTATGACGCTATAGGAGCTTGTAAAGCCCAAAAGAATATTGTAACTGTAACTTTGAACTCCGATTTATTAATCTACAATCCAATGTCCTATTACTATTTTGCGTTAAATAAAGGCTTACTTTACTTTAAATCTCAGCTTTTCTACCGCTTAATCTTGAGCCTCCATTTCACCACATAACAGTTGCTTGGGGAGTCTATTCTTTTCTATGCGGTCTGGATATGTCTTATCCAACGTAGCCGAGACTTCAGTAGGTCATGCTTAGTGTTTTTGCAATTGGCACGGGGTAAGCACCTCGGAGTTTGTGATATAGTTTTACCACTTGTTGTTCAGTATTTTCTCTTAGACTGCCCTGTTGGGAACTCTCAAGTTCCTTAGTGTGATTTCAGTAAGGCACCCAGTATTCAGATCCATATAGCAAAGATAGTAGGACTCCTTCTTTGTACATTATTTGTTTGGTAGACGTGAAGCTATCACTGTTGATAAAGAGACGTTTGTTTAGCTTCTGGATAGCCACGGTTGAATTTCCACGTCAAAATTGCGAGATTCTTCAGTGGTGCTTCCTAGAAGTACTTGACACGGGACATATTCTTCAGCATGTGGTCCTAGAGGGGAATTTGGCGGTCCTTTTCTTTTACTCAGGCAAACACTGCATTACTTCTATTCTCTATACATTGATTGCCATGCTAAAATGAGCGTATGTGTCGTCAAGGGTTTCTAAGGCTTGCTGAAGGTTCTGACCGATCGAATATTGAAAGTCAAAGACTCTCTTCTTCTTTGCAGTGTGTTACTGGGCAAGGGAAAAAATAGTAAAATGCGACGATTGTGAATTTGCAGCACGAGTTAAAAGTGAGGGCTACAACACAAGAGTTGTATTTCGCTCTTTCCTCTCGAGTTGCGTACGATATTTTCTTCAGCTCCTCAGAAAGCGGAAGATTGCATGGACCTGTGAACAATAGGGATGTAATTAGAAACTTTTTATGCAGGTATTGAAAAATAGTACATTATGCGACTAGACACGAGCTGAAGGTGAGGACTGTAACACAAGAGTCCTATTTCACTATTTCCTTCCGAGTTCGACTGTATTTTCTTCAACTTCTCAGAAAGTGCAAGATTACGTGGGTGTTATGAGCAAGAGGAAGGTAATGAGGACCTTTCCATGCAGGTGTTGAAAAATAGTATATTACCCAACTCGAGAAAAAATGGTGAAATATGACGAGTGTAAGTTTGCAGTACAAGCTGAAGATGAGGGCTATAACATAAAAGTTGTATTTCACTATTTCCTCCCGAACTGCGTACGATATTTTTTTGTACTCCTCGGAAAGTGCAAGATTGCGTGGAACCTGTAGGCAACATGGAGGTAATAAGGAACATTCCGTGCAGCAGGTTTTGAGAAAAATATCGGTCTCATTCTCCATTTTATCATCATCCAGAGCATCGCTAGTCGAATGAGTGGCCTGTTCGGTCACTCATTATTTTACATTTTTTCAGAAAACTTGTTTATATTATTTTGAATAAAACTTTCTGTTGAAAATTTAAAAAAAGAAAAGAGAAAAAAGAAAAGAAGAATAGGTCCTTTCCAGACTTGATTTTTCCAACTGGCTACTAGAATTCGCCAAATGCCCATTTTCAAGCAATATAAGGAGGAAGGTTCCCACCGCTCCCCTTCCTGTCGCGACGGCTTTGATTTGATTACAAGTTGTTTCATGAATACTGACATTTCCAAGTGTAGTGGTGGATTACTTGGAATCTCTAAAATAGTGAGCAGTTTTACTGGTAAAAACAATACTAATTTTCAGGGGCGCTGCAAGCCCCGTCGGCGTAGGGGGTCGGGTAGAACCAGATCGAAAACGCCAACTCAGTAAAAAAATCTTTACGCAAGGGTGCAATAATTTCCCACACAAGCAAAAAAAAAGTCAATGACTTTTATGTTCTGTTAACTTATGTCCACCAAAATGCCGACTAAATGGCTGAATTCGAATGAAAAATGTCGACTGGGTGCAAAAATTTTCCATGCAGACAAGAAAAGAAAAAGCTCGATGATTTTTACATTTTGCCGACCGGTGTTGAAATCATCGATTATATAATTGAAACCGACCGAAAAATGTGCCGACTTGATGATGCAACAATTTTTCATCCAGGTCAAAAGGAAAGGTCGATAATTTTTTGTTTGGCCGACTGATGGTCTAAAATGTCTCTGAAAAATACAGACTCCGAGAAGGGGGATGTCTCCCCCACATACACACACCCCACTTGCTTCGTTTCTGCGAAGTGCCCATTTTATTACACGCAGATCTAGCAATTGAGTAATTCTCCAAAAACAGTTCTGCCAGAAAATTAGTTTTTCAGAAAACACGATAACCCGTTTAAAAGTTTAGATATATTATCCTTGTAGACGTTGGGGAGCTTCAAAATCAAATATCCGATTGGCTATGGCTGATAGCGATCTGGCAGCTTGGTTAGAATTGTCGAAACCGGTCTGCGGTATCCGATGTTTTTGATCAATTTTCAGATTTTGGATGTAGCCTTTCTTAAAAAATTGTTTTCCAGTTTTCAGTCAATCAATACCTTTTACTAGAAAGTACCACTGCTAATTGTTTTCTTATGATAAATATGTGAGACGGTATTTACTTGTCTGGTATGAGTGTACCCTAAGCTCGTGGCAAGCGAAGGTACTCCTTACTCTCTCTCATTCGTTCCATTCTAGGGCAATACGGTGAAAGAGTTTTTGTTTCAAGAATCAGTTGACCTTGTCTCTCCATCTAGCTTCGGACTTGCCTTGTTTCTTGATTCTATATCTCAAGGACCAGAATGTTGTTTGGTGGGCCTATCTGGGGAAGCCTGGCTATGTGGCCTACCCAACCCCATTTTAAATTCCTGATCGTTTGTAGACAGTTCCTTACGCCTGGCTGTTTATCTTTGATTCTTTGTATGCTAATGTGATCTTTGATTTTCATGCCGAGAGAGAATAAACTGCATCACCATGGAATTTCGGATGGTTTCAATTTTTTTCTTTTTTCTTTTGCTAATTTAGATGTGAGGGCCCAAATGTTGAAAATTTCATAGCCGTTTATTTCTCCAGTTTTATCTGGCCCCAATTCTATCAATAAAAAAAAATTAATAAAAGTGGCAAAATTTGAATTAAAATATCACCGTGGAATATCAGTTACTGTGGGGTAGGGTCAGCCCGACAAAATGTGAGAGGCTCCGAAGGATACTGACTAAAATTCTTCAAAATTTTACTAATAAGCAAACACGGGTCCTCCCTTCATCAGTTTTGTCGACTAGATACTGGATTTTGCTGAAAATGGAGACTTGGAAAATGATAGACCCCTCTACTGTACCGGTCCTACCTCAAATAGTAATTCTTTCGCTTCCTCTTAAAGAAAGTTCTGGCTACAGTTCTGAGCGTCTGTACCGAGTCTAATTTAACGTGATAAAGTTGTCAGAAAAATGTACACGTATCAACGTGGCAATAAATGGTGGAGGATAACATAGTACGCTATTTGCACGTCATCACATCAATCACCGAGAAGATGATAAACTTTGCAAATGATCCGGCAAAATATTTTTGTTTCTTTGGAATGCGGTTCCCTGGTCTTTATCACCTTTACAGAGAAACGAAGAAGAGAATCATCGATTGTGACTGAAAAGTGAAATATTGTGGTTCGATGCGAATTAAAAAAAAAAATCATGTTTACGCTATGAAATTGGCACCACAAATGGAAAAAATGGCATTTTTTTACTGATCCAAACTTTACGGGCTTTTTGTTTCAAATGTTCTAGACATCTAGACGAAATAATTATTTTACATCTAATTATGCACCAATTATTACGGAGAAAAGGCTATTCGAAGACGATATTTCCCTCCTTTTTCTAAGGATTGGAGGAGGGGGAGGGAAGCTGGAATTCCGAAAACAGTTTCAATTAAAAAATCTGAATACCAAATTTCTAACCAGTCATCTGAAACAGCCAGTTATACTTCTGTTTATCCCTTAGAAGAAGAACAATGCAAATTCCGGTAGCAGTGATTACTGTTGGAGAGGGAGGGGGAGCAAAAGGTGTTACAAATTGGTTACGAGGAAAATTTTTATTATTTATTTCAAAAACTGACGTGTTGCTTGGCTAAAAATTCTGCCGGTCCAAGAAAAATTGTTGATCACCGAATAAAATATGCGAGTGTCAGTGTCAGTTAATGTTAGCATTTCTCCCCTTTTGAGTGGTAAATGTCCCAAAAAGGGGGGTCTGTCGTGTATGTTTGAGCATCTAAAATATAATTTCTCATCATTCAAAAATCATGTTACTAAATCAATTGACCGTGTGAATTTTCTGGAATCATTATGAATTATTTACCCCCCCCCCCGCTCTGTCCAATTTGAATGCTGGTCGAAATGGATTAGAACAGAACCAAACTGATTGAAATCAAACATTATTAAACATTGTCAAAATTTACATAGAACTCCGAAAAACTCCGAAAATGGCTAGAATTGACTTAGTAGTACAAGAATAATTTGAACCATTTACATGCAAATAAAGTAGATGAAAGAACCAAATTCTATTATGAGTACATAAATCAGTTTTACTTAAATTGATGTATTAAGGTTCTCAAGTATGTGCCCCCTTCAACTGGCTTAATAGACTACTCATCCGATGCCGATATATCTGCTTGCTCTTACTTTTAAAGGGACAAAAAGATGGGCTTTTACAGAAATGATGTACAACATTGATAGAGAATTTTTTTTCTTTTTTCACTCAACGGGGAATAACCAGACGGGTATTATAATGAAAAACAGTAAAGTTGTAAAAACCAATGAAGAAAAAATTGTTGGAATCGGATCAATAGGGTGTTTACAAACCGATTTTGGTAAATAATTTCTTAATATTCTTTCAATTTTCTTTAAAAATTCTCCTATGAACGAAAAATTTTTCGCGGTAAACGACTCCCTCCTTTAACCAATAAACATGTTCCTTGGCCTCATCTCCTATTTATTTTAGTTTTTGGGTCAAAAAATTTTAATAAGTGCGATGCCTCACATTAAAGGTTATATATGATTGAAAAACTGAAAAACTGTTTCGCTGCCGTCGTTTGCAGTTAATTTTAACGACATTACAACGGATGGTCTTCCCCTATAGGAGCCCCATTTATGTTAAATTACAAGAAACTTTTTCCAGCGTTTTTTTCCTAAGTGCGTCAATTTTTATAGAACATTGATAGAATATAAACATTTATATATTTTTATTTATTTACTTATTTACTAAACCAAAACCGATTTTGTAAACACCTTGTGGATTTGATTCAGATTGTATTTTTCAGTTCTCCTATTACTACCAAACCCAAAAAGTTCAACCAATATCTATTCGTAACGCTAAAAAACAAAATATTCTATTAATTTTGTGCATAATTTTCTTTAAAATGTCACTATCTTTGCCTCTTCAAAAGTACAGTGTCAGGATGAGTTGTCCACTTGTCCAGTTGAAGGGATGAGCTCATGCACTTTTGGATACCAGTCAGGGCCGTACCCAGGATTTAAGCAAGGGGGGTGTTTTTCGATTAAGATAAATTATTTACTTGGTAAGGGGGGGGGGCTAAAATACCCAAAATTTATCCAATTGCGTGCATGTATGTGGCAAAGATTTCAAAATTTTTTGAAACTAATTTTCATACTTAAAAAAAAAGTGACAGATCCACCCTTCTCTCCATCTCAAACCCATTTTTTTCGTGTTTTTTCCGTGTTTTTTTTGCCATGGGGGCGGGGTTACGGCCCTGCACTTTTCCGATGAACTAGGTACATTTTAGAAATATTCTAAATAACATACGAGAAATTTCAAAGCAATAATTTTCGTAATTGGCCTCACTAGAGTTGTTTAAGGGGAAAGGGGGAATAAGTTGAAATTTTTCAAACAGAACCATATTATTTCAAATGGTGAACACGGTGAATGAAATGGTTTTTGGTTTTCGGTCCATTTAAACTGAAAAAAAAAACAGTCATTTTCAAGGTTTTTCCACGCTTGGATGGATGGACATAGCAATGGGAGCCCTTCAAAAGGTCTTGCCAAATTGGCCAATTCAAGGAAGTCGATTCTTAATTATTGGAAAACATTTTAAAAGTGTATACCTATTTTTTGTTTTTTTATTTTTGGTTTGAGATTTCAAAAATGTCCATCGATTGGCAATATCCAAAACCAATCTGAAGTTAGTCAAATTTACCAAGTGTTGACATTTTTATTATATTTTTATTATATTATTATTATTATTAGTGTTGTTGTTGTTGTTATCAGGGCCGTACCCAGGATTTAAGTAAGAGAGAGGGGCTCAATCAAGGTCCGCCATCCTCTTCATTTCAACCCATCGTTTTTTGTTTTTGGCCTAAGGGAGGGGTTTGAACCCCTAAAACCCTCCCCGTCGGTACGGCCCTCATACCAGTAATGGCCAAATCCGTTCAAATCAGCCCATATATGTATCTAATTAAGAGTGGCCCAAAATAACTTGAACTAAATATGAATAAAGACGACCCAATCTGACCTGGAAGAACCGAAAATAATCTGTACAAAACTAGCTAAACTGATTGAAAATAACCATATTTGACCGAATCAGACTAGAAACTATCAAAATCAACTAATATTGACCAGATATGATTAAACACATCCTGAAATAACCCTACAACAAAGATCAAAATATGTTAAATTCCGTTGAAGAATGATCAAATCTGATCGAATTCGATCTTGAATTGCTGAGCTTGCCCAAAATTGAACGTAACAACCTAAACCACTTCGAATTCCAAAATGGCAAAGAAAAACACCAACAATGATTAAATAAGACCTAAATTGACCCAAAATAACTTAACACTAAAACTATACATGATACAAAAACTCCCTCCCCCCCAAAAAAAAAAACAACAAAAAACACAACTATAAAAACGACCATATTAGACTAAAACTAAAATTGACTTAAAATATCGACTAAACCGAATGCGACAATAAAAGTGACCAAATCTGGCTATAAATAATTAAAATCAACAGAAAGCATAACTGATCTAAAATTTATCACCGAATCCATCCCACAAACTTTAATCCCTCTACGAAACCTTCAATTTTTTGAAAAATTTCACATTTAAAAAACGACGATCTGGTAGAACACTTACTATTGTTATAAAAATAAAATAAAACATTGGTATTTTTCTCAATGCAATGACTGTTTTTTGCCCTCGATTGTACTTTAAATTTCGAACTTGAAGATTTTCAAAATTGTTTTATTTTTAGAAAAATTGAAGATTTGGTAGAGGGCACAAGATTTAGTACGTAAAATATATAAAATGGGGGTCATGATATAATATGCATCCTTTCTCCTTGTTGCGCTTTTAAATTCAAACTTCAATTTTTCGGCCTACCCTAGTACGCAGTATAAACTGAAAGTTTTTGGAAATTCTTGAGAGAAAATTATTTAGGTATACAACAGTGGATCTCGAACATATGGAGGGAAAAATCTCAACTTTTTAAAGGTCTCACTCCCAAACTGATTCTCTGTAAGATAAGAATAAGCAAAGAAATTTGAAAAACATTATTTTGAAAGATGGCGGAAGTACTTTGAAGTCTCGAACGGGAAAATCATTGTAAAATTCATTATCTTCGGTAGGATAATGCTTCATAAAGTGAAAACGATCGTCTGAATCTTGAAGCTTACTTAATCCAATAAAAAGAAATTTCACAAGGGGGTGAACAAACGATTATCCCTAACTCGCTCAGTACATTTTAAAATACACATTTCCCAAAATATATAAAATTACTCGTATTTGGAATTTTAAAAAATTTTTTGGTACTTTTTTTTAAAATGTATCTCCCCCACTTTTTCTGTTGCCTCCTCCCGCTTTCATATGTTGTTCGTAAGTATGTAACAACTATAAATGGATTGTCTAACTTTTGATATTTTAAATTGTGGGGGCTGTGTGGGAGATGTGACGTAGGGAGGGCAAGAGGAAAGTAACAAGATATATTTCAAGAAGAGACAATATTCTTCGTGTTCATGTGCTCATTTTGTAAATATGCATTTTTGAAGGGAAAAAAACTACAACAACAACAGACTTCACATCAATACAAAAAGAATAAAACAATGCTCTAAAAAAGAAGATACAGAAGTACAACTAAAGGAATTCACAAAAATAGTTCAGGAAAACAGAAAAGATTGCTTGGAGGAGACGGTAATAAACAGCAACTCCTTGTGGAACGATAAGCTAGAAACCTATAGAAAAGCAATAAAAAAACTAACTAGACTGAATTATAAATATAAATCAATGAATAAACTCGCACATATGGAACTCTTAAATGCAGTGTTGATAAACCTGAAGCTTGAATACTCAAAAGAAATGTTGGAAAGCAAAAATAAAGCATGGCAGAAGCTCATCACGGAATCAAAAGTCTGGGGCAAACCCTATAAAATAGTTATGGAAAAATTTAAAAAAGTCGAATTTCCACCACTCAAAGTGGCAGATAGAATCATCACAGAAGAAAAAGAAAAATATCAGGTCATTTTCAAGCATCTATTCCCAAAAATAAACGATCACAGTAATACAGTCAAACTGGAAAAGAAATGGGACATAAAAATCGAAGACTTCATACTAACCAACATAATTAAAAAACTGAACAATAGAAAAGCAAATGGTCCGGATGACATTTCAAACAAAATGATAAAAATTATCCACAAAAATTCTCCGGAAATATTACCAACAATTTACGAAAACTTACTGAACTATAACTACTTTCCTCTAATATGGAAACTCGGAAAAATAAAACTGATAAATAAACCGGACAAAGACCCAACAGAATTAAATTCTTACAGACCCATTACTCTACTCTCCACGCTGGCCAAGGTCTACGAAAAAATAATAAAACACTACATGAACATAGAAATTAAGGAAAACGAAATTTTTAATGAACATCAATACGGATATAGACAAAAAAAGATCTACTGAAACAGCATTGGAGGAAATGACCAAGATATTAGACCAATTCAAAAGAGAATATAAACATATCGTATTAATAAGCTTCGACGTACAGGGGGCTTTTGACAGAATAAAATGGTCAAGCCTACTAAAAGTTACGAATAAAAACGGAATAGACTCAAATAAAATAAAGATCGTCGAAAGCTTTTTAGAAGGCAGGAAGATCGGATGGTTTGACTGTAACAACAAAATAAAGTTAGAATACGAACTATCGTCAGGTGTTCCACAGGGGTCTTCCCTCTTACCCACACTGTTCAACATAGCCATGTCTGAAATTCATAGGAAAGTCGAAGAAACAAACAGAGTCAAATTATTGAGTTATGCGGATGACCTATTAATGATTGTAGGAATAGACAATGTAAGAAACGCAGCAATAATAAACAAAAAAATAGTGGAGTTAAATAACGCATTAAAAGAGCTAGGGCTGGGACTAAACTCGAACAAAACACAAATGATGTTTATATCATGACGGCATAATAAAGAAGAATTTCAAAAAAACATAGAAGGAAAAGTCAAAATGGACGAAAAGATTCTGACATTCAAAACAGAAATCAAATATCTAGGACTAATACTCGACCCGACCTTAAATTTTAATAAACACGTAGAGTACATAACAAATAAAATAAAAAAATACTACAATAAAATCAGATCCCTGTATGCTAATCTGTTCGGTTATGATATTAAAAACAGAGAAATACTATATAACGCCCTCTTTCGCTCAATAACAGAGTACGGATCTCTAGCCTACAGTGAGAAACTGAGAAAGTCGGACATAAAAAAACTGAAATCCCTGCAAAGAATAATACTGATAGGAGTCATCTCAGCATATAGAACAGTTTCTCACTCCGCCACTTACGTGATAGCAGGAAAACCACCAATAGATTTACAACTGAGACTAACAAATGAAATCAAAAACATAAAAAGGAAAAATAGACTGGGAAAAATAACGTTAAACCAGACTAAAGAAAGCATAAAAAGGGCGAGAGAAGAAACAATACAGATGTGGCAAGAACAATATAATAACGAAAATAAAGGAAGAAGAACGGCAAGTCTGGTACCAAGCATAGAAACAAGACTAAAAAACAAGAACTTAAAAACAGATTACTTTATGACACAATACTTAACGGGACATGGAAAATTCGCAACGTACCTGAAAAAATATAAAATTACAGAAAACAGTACTTGTAGGGAATGCAACGAGGGAGAAGACAGTCCAGACCACACCTTTAAAGAATGCAAAAGACTTAAGAAAATAAGAGAGAAATATAGCATTACAGAAAATGACTTGGGAAAATGCCTACAAGAAGGGAACGGGCACCATAAAGCACGAAAATACGTTAAAGAAATTCTGGAAACTAAGGGCGAAATTGAATAAGGGAAACCTGGGTATGTCCATCTACATCTACATAACATGTAACTAGAAATAGGTACTGATAATAAACACTGATCATTTATTACACCCTATTCATTATATTCACTCCATTGGTATTAGTGTTACCCTATGTATAATTGTATAATTAATGTAAGAACTCCCGACTTCCTCGGCACGAGAAACTATGTAAAAGTACCGGGGGAGGAGGAATTGTTGTAAACAGCAGATTAAGGAATAAAAAAATTAATGTAATTAAAATTTTAAAAAAACTATAGGAGACAAAAATGGTCTATTAACCCTCCGCCATCCACCCTCCCTCTCAACTCTAATTCATTTCACTTATTTATTTTATTGAAGTGAACATGTTTCGAACTAAAAATACATTTCGGGTGAGATATTTTTAGGCAAACGAAGAGTAGTTTTACGCAATGGTCTCAATATTGATTTTAATTAACTAATTAATTTTTTTTTTGTTTGACCCTTGCCTATGTCCGATAATATTGAGAGCTGTAATTGAGTTCGGAGGTTTAAATTTTAGTACGGTGTCCGCGATAATAAAATAAAAATAAAGTTCGTATTCGAGGAGTGGGAGGGGGTAAAATGTGAGTTCTGGAAGCAAATGACGTTGTCCGACGCTCTACTCGTCTGTAAATGGCCTAATCTGTTAAAACTTTTTAATAAACTTTCAAAATCCTAGCGTGGATCGATTTCAAGGCATGAAGTTTTTCGGAAAATGTACTATAATAACCAGACTTCAAAGCGTTTAGGGCAAATTCACAATTCTGAAAAAAAAAAAAACACACACATGAAAAACAGAAAACTCTAAATACTATTTTCCTTGTCAATCACAAGTTTTGGTCTCTTGGTGACGAAAAATCCACCAGATTTCAGCCATGATTCATTTGTTTGCTAAACAGGTTCCTGGGCGCTATCGCTCTACACTGAAGATTTTCGCGATACATGAAATTTTGGGAGTTTACTGCCTGTCACATCTTCAAACAGTTCAGGCCCCGACCTTGCGTCTATGACACCTACATCCTGCTTTCACCCCCTTTCTCTATTTTGAGAAATCCTCCGATACATTTCCTTCCTTTGACGTTACACGAATCGTTTCGAAGATTCTTGCGAAAAAAGGAAGTCTTAGGGCGAAGTCGTTCGCACACGATCGTCGACGCGGTCGATTCGGGCGCGGTTTTCCCTCGACTTTTCATGGCCGAACGCAAATATAGCAAAATGCTCGATGATAAGCAATAAATTTCCTGCGCCAAGGTTCTTTTTGTAATCTAGAAGTAATTTAAAGTCGAGCAGCGCCAGGTAGAAATATTCCTTTAATGATGGTCGCGTGCGAGCGTGCCGACAGTTGTTATAACTTTCATTACCTCGGATCGAAACGCGTTTACAAATTTCGAGGTCTCTGTAGTCGGACCTGTGCCCTGTGGAGTCGATTCTGTGAGGCGTACTTCGAACCTCCGCTGAATCAGAAATTCTTTTCCCGTTTAGAATCAAGTACGACGAACCTCGGACTCACATTTGGGAGAATCGAGGGGTGCTTCGGTACAACCGGATCCGAAACTCGAGCTCGGGTTGCTGTGCTGCCCCAGAAACCATGAGATGAAAGGGGGCTTCACGTAATCACCCGATCAGAAGTCAGACGAGTTTCGACCATGGCGTTGCAACTAAGCTTAATTTCTACATCTCTCGATCTTGTGGATGGCAAGCGGAATAGACGGGGCAGCTTGCGAATTCAGACTAGAACTTCAGTTAGCCTATCGAAATAATATGACGTTAGTGTCGACCTTGTGAGCGACATACTAAAATGGATTAGTCCCGCGCTGTAATCGCGATAAAATTTGCCTCTGTAAGGTTGAGCTTTTATCAACGGCGTGATAAAAGAAACCATAAATTGTCCGGCGCCCCGGAATGCCGGAATTCCAAATTTACTCCGACCGTGTACAAGACCGATCACTTTTGCTCGAATTCGGAAGAGAAGCTAAGTACTTCAGCACGCCCATATCGGAGAACGGAAATGCAGTCGAAATAATTCTGAAACGCGTGTAATATGTACAGAAGTTTCATTAGTGCCCGTGCCTTATCACAAAGTGTTGTATTTAATTATGCCAGATCAAAATATGTTCGCTTTATGGTCTACTGAATATCACTAGTCGCCAAAAGTAGAAAATAAAAAGTCGAAAGAACCGAGCGTCGTAAATCTTAGTTAAAGGGCGCGAGAGGGCTTAGACCCTGCCGAAAAGCTGTGGTGGTCTTTGACGGTTCCAGGGTTGAAGGTTTTCATTATTATTTTATTTTATACGATAGGTTAGCCATGAATTCGACTTCCTTACCCGTGCACGTTCAATTTATAGTGCCTTACGCAAGTCATAATTACTCGTAATTTCGACGTTATAACTGAAAAGTGAATGCAAAAAGCTCGAGACATTTCACAACAGTGTTTGTGAGAGATGGGGGGGGGGGGTCTTTCATTTGGAGATCATCATCAGCCCTCTTAGGATTCATTCTGATTCATCCGTTAAAATTCTCTGAAAACCTTTCGGAAATCTCTTCATGACTCTGTGTAGCCTCACTTGCTCAGGCTCTGCTAAAATTCAGTTAAACTCAATAAGACAGAATTAAAACTCATTCGAACTTGTCAAGTTACTCTTTTAAGGCTCGGGTGGAATCGATAAGGGTTAGTACACATTGCAACTCGTTATAAGATGGGGGGGGGGACTTACAGCGAAACAGAATGAGCGTTTAGGTGGACACATTAGTAGCTACAAGGTGACGCATATTTGGACAAAAATATCATGTGGAACTATGTAGTCTGAAACAGGGCGGGCTACTTTTCATAATCCCATGTGTAGCGAAAAAACAGTGGCGTAAATAGGGGGGGGGGCATACACAAAATAAAGCGAATGCTGCAAAGATAACAACGTTTGTTCAAGTTGTCACCAGCCGTATGTGTCCATCAGGAACTTCTTCCAAATCGAAAATCATTTAAAGAAGCGAAGACAAAGATGGTGGTGGTGTACAGGTGGAAAAAGCACCAAACATATAAAACGATGAAATAATTTTCGGGGAAAATCTCGGATGATTTCCAAAGAATTTCATTAGAAATCTTCGAGAAGATTCCTTTGATTTCCAAAGATAATGCCCAAAGAATTTTATCGAAAATATTAGGGGAAAATTTCCGATAATTTTCGAAGAATTTCAGCGGACATCACTGAGGAAAATCTCCGATGATTTCAGGAGAATTTTTTCAGAAATCTTTTTTATAGAATTTCATCGGAAATCTTCAGAAAAAATTTTCAATGTTTTCCAGAGAATGTGTACAAAAATCTTCAGGAAAATTTTCCGATAATTCATGAAGAATTTCATCGGAAATATTTGGGGGAAAACTCCGATAGTTTTTGAAAGAATTTTATTGAAAATCTTCAAAAAAATCTCCGAAGATTTCCAGAGAATAATTTCATTGGAAATCTTCGAGAAGAATCTTCGATAATTTTTAAGGAGTTTCATCGGAGATTTTTGAAACAAAATCTGATTATGGCCGAAGAATTGAGACTATTTTCCTATCATGCGATGAAATCAGAGACATTTCCCGCAGATTTCTGATGAAATTCTTCGGAAATCAGCCCACAATTTCCGAAGAACTTTATCCAAAATAATTTGGGAAAAATCTCAGATAATTTTTAAAAAAATGTCATTAGAAGTCTTCGAAAATAATCTCCACTAATTTTCGGAGAATTTCATCGGAAATCTTCAGGACAAATGTCCAACAATTGCCGAAAAATTTTACGAAAAATCTTCGGGAAAAATCTCTGATCCTATCGCATGAGTGGGAATTAGTCTCAATTCCTCGGGAATCGGAATTTCCCCCCAAAAATTTCCGATGAAATTCCTTCAAAATCATCAAAGATTCTTCTTGATTTCCAATGAAATTATTTTTTGAAGATCATCCGAGATTTTTCCTAAAAATTTTCGGTAAAATTTTTCAAAATCTATCGGAGTTTTTCCCCGAATGTTCCCTATTCAAAAATTATCGGAAAACATTCTCGAAAAATTTTGATAAAATTTTTTAGAAAACATTGGGGATTCTTTTTAAAGATTTCCAACAGGATTCTTCGGAAATTTTCTGTATTTTTTCCCAACAATTTCCGATGAAATTCGTTTAAGATGACTGCAGGATGACCGTTGGACTTACAAATTGACTTTTTGACAGGGAAAAGAAGGCAACGTAAACTAGAGGATCAGATGGAGGGAAGACTTCGGTAGACTGCTGGGATAGTGCCTTTCAAAGGATCGCCCAGGACCGTAATGAGTGGAGGAGGCTAGGGGAGGCTTTTTCCCGATTCTAGGGCCACGAGTGCATACCTTTACTTCATAAGATTGTATGTAGTATGTACTTGCAAATAAAAAGCTTCGAGAGTAGACCATAAGTAACCATATCTAAATATTTTTCTACACAGTCGAATCAGATAGCAAAACGAAAAGAATAAAAATAATTCCAACAATGTGTGTGACTTACATATTTGACGATTTTCTGGTAAAATAATTTGATGCGCACTTTGAGGATACGTGTTGCGCACTGTTAGGAACCTAGGTTCCTAAGAATACGCATTTGAGTTTCTCTGGGAAAATCGTTGTATTCTTTTTAATTTATTGGTTTGAAATAGGAATACAAAAAAATAGTTAAGGTTTTTGCACATGATATAAAAATTTCAGCAAATTCAATGTAGAACTGACTGAGCAATAAAATCTTTTCTGATAGGTGCGCACTCTTATGGTCCTTTCCCCTACACTATACCACTAATGCTGTATACTCCTCTTATGTTGAAGAACAATAAAGTACAAACTCAAGTAAAGTAGGTGATATAATAAAATCATTCGTTCATGGAGAAAATTTTAAGTTTTCCATATTTTCTTATGAACAAGTTGGTTGTTGATATTTTTAGGAGTTATTATTTTAAAATACTTCTCCCTATAAACTGACTTTCCCGAGTTGTGCTGTTCTTTTTCGAATGTAATTTCGGTATGCAAGATGACGGAAAACTTTCATATTTGGTGTGATGATACCGCAGTAAAAAGTAAAACTAAAGCCCTGACCTACAAAGTAATAATTTTATTGATATAACAGCGAATACAACTATCTGTATATGACCGTCATCGCCATAAGGAAAATAATGTTCATCTATCTTACAAATCGCCTTCCTTATCTTATATTTAATTACTCCCCGATTTTTGTACAATAATTGATTACTAAACTATTTATTGATCATTATTAAGAATAAAGTCTGCGCTTATGTAATTTTGCTGACGCCGGACGCGATTGCTCAATGGATTACAAAAATAAAGTTAATTTCGTGAGGGCTTGTCTGGGTGAACGATCGAACGTCTGGCCCAAAAAAAGTACAGATTTAAGGCTCCATCTTGGCTAAGGAAGTCATTACACGTTATCCTTTGAATACTAGCATGCTGAAGGAATCCCCGGTTGTTGATTGGTTGATTATTTCGGCATGATTCTTATGTAAAAATGACCGTAGAGTACGAATATGCTGTTTATTTTGTTCGCTGAAGTCGCTGAAACGTTTTACAGTGTTACCACATTGAGAAAAAAGAAGTCATTTTCTCAATAAAATCGTACTCCCGCAAGGACATTATTTCGTGATGTTGGAAAGCAGCGCACTCTGTGCGGCAGCTTCCTGTATTCGCCTCGCGTCATCCACACCCCGGTTTCGGCCAGTTTCGGCTCACTGCGAGTTAGTTAGTTCCTTTACTCACGCGTTATCATCACATTCTTTCACTCTTATCAAAATTAAGTTTTGCAATACCTTGCAATGTTCTCGCCATTACACTGTTACTATTGGCTAAACGACGATGAGCGAAAATAAGTTGAGTTTTACATTTTGAAAAATTTGTAGCTCCTTCAATTGTGTAGATAAGCAATTTTTCTGCATTAACTTTTTTATTATGAATTATATGTACAATAAGATCCCATAGTTAAATTTTCAAAATTTTGAACTTTTATAATACCGGAGATTCCCTCATCATGATAGTATTATAAGTCTTGAATCGTAGAAAAATTTGTAGCTCCTTCAATTTTGTGGATAGGCAATTATTTTACATAAACTTTTTTATTGTGAATTATATATACAATAAGATCCCGTTAAATTTTCAAAATTTTGAACTTTTATAGTACCGGGGATTCCCTCATCATGCTAGTATTATAAGTTTTAAATAGTAGAAAAATTTGTAGCTCCTTCAATTTTGTGAATAGGCAATTATATTACATAAACTTTTTTATTGTGAATTATATGTACAATAAGATCCCATAGTTAAATTTTCAAAATTTTGAACTTTTATTGTACCGGGGATTCCCTCAGCATGCTAGTATTATAAGTCTTGAATCGTAGAAAAATTTGTAGCTCCTTCAATTTTGTAGGTAGGCAATTATTTTATATAAACTTTTTTATTGTGAATTATATGTACAATAAGATTCCATAGTTGAATTTTCAAAATTTTAAACTTTTATAGTACTGGGGATTTCCTTATCATGCTAGTATTCCAAGTCTTAAATCGTATGCTAGTCATAAAAGGTTATTGGATCGGAAGATTTTAGCCGAATTTAAAATTTGATCCGGAGGGGGAGGGGAGTAGGTGGAAGCTCACGCCAGACAGAGAACCAGGAGCTGATATTTTTGGCAGCCAACGAAGTAATGCAGGTGATTTACTATTCTGAAAAGTGGAAAAGTCTACGGTACAAACACGAAGGAGGGACGACGACACTACGCCCGCCGAGGTTGTTTACTCGAAATGCGCCTTTGTTTTTATTTTAGCCACTAAGCGTACTGGTGGGTCTGTGCTCGGTGCAGTGTATTTTTTTTTCGTGGCTAGTTCAGGCAGTTCAGGTATGGCTGCGTCCAAGAAAACATTTCCCTGTTCCAGGTCAGTGAAAAACGCTAGACGTAATTTTACCTACATCGCATTTCAGCTGCTTTATACCGTACATGTGGACCGCGTGGGCACGTTAATCCCCCTGGACTGCATTTTTGCTTTTAGCCAACCTATAGTAAATCGTAATTTAGAAATACACGCTGCTTTGGGACCTGTCAGATCCTGCTGTAGAACGAGTGTAACGCTGACTTCGTATTCTGTTACAAGTAGTTCGAATTTGAAAACATGGTACACGGGCATGGGGTGACTGTAGATAGACTTCCTCGCTTGTATCTGTAAAAACTTTCGGTTTGTGCGTTTGTTCGGAGTGTAATGGAGGGTCGAATGGGGCACGAGAAGGTACGATGTACGTGTCCTCTGATCGAGTTTTTGTTCCGACTGTAAGATGTGAAAGTGATGTCTCGAGTCCGTATAGTTCCACAATTTTTCCTATTTGGTAGCCTTGGAATTCTGTGGTTAGTCATTATAAACTCCTGCTATGCTAAACAGTTTTTGGAATATTGAGGATCAGATGGTCTGTTTGATGTAGAGTTAAATGGAAGGTCGATGATTTCGGTTTTGTTTAGTCAGTTTAATTGCAAATTCGCCAATTGAAGGTTCTTTCGTTAACTGTAACATCCTACACCTTGTTTCAATGGGTGGATTTGGTTAACAATCTACCCACAATCGTCCAAAATTCATATTTTTTTCACAGGAACTTTTACAAATCGTAGCCTGTTTTCAAGGTCACAGTCCAGTCAAATTAACGTCAAATCGAGCCTAAACAAGAAAATATGTATTTGCGATCAAATCCTTCTTTCCGGATTATTGTGCGGACTCACTGAATGACCCACATAAAACCCTCCTCTTAACACGTGTGCGTTTTTTATCACGGTTGTAAATGTACCGGCTTCGTCAGTTTTTTCCCAAATTACTTGAATAGTAAGAGGGATGTTGGAATAGTTTTTTGAATCGGAAATACGTTTTTTAAAATTCTCTACAGTCTACAAAATTACACCAAACATCATGCCTTTAACTTGAAGAGGAGCGCCACAGGGGTCATTCAAAAAGTAGACATTCCTTCATTTTTGTATTTTTTTCAAATAAGTGGCAGTGTAGGGAATAAGGTCCCACTTTGTTGATGTGGAGTTATGAGTACCGGCAAATGAGACGTTGCGGAGCTCTCAAACTTCAAAACTTGCCGAGATATGACTGTTATAGTTGAGATTTCAAAAAACCTAATTTTGCGAAAAATGCAATTTTA
Source organism: Acanthococcus lagerstroemiae (assembly GCA_031841125.1). Classification (NCBI taxonomy): domain Eukaryota; kingdom Metazoa; phylum Arthropoda; class Insecta; order Hemiptera; family Eriococcidae; genus Acanthococcus; species Acanthococcus lagerstroemiae. The sequence continues at coordinate 44,711,013 of CM063110.1, forward strand.
AATAAGGTTGAAAAAACAAGAATTTACGAATTCAAAGGGGCATATCTCTGAGACAAATAAAGCTAGAGAGCTCCGCGAGGTCTTATTTTTCTACAAATTTCATAAAGAATTTTGTCAATAAGACGGGACCTTTTCAGAAAACTAATTTTAATTTCCAGTGATAACTAAACTAAGTTTGGTGGGGGCAAAACAGAGAGGTTATGGGTTCACGTTTTCGTCTGTAATGAACGAACGCAGACAGCGAAAATTAGATAACGTTATTCGAAAGAGGAGGGGTTTATTCTACTGAAATTCGTCATGAATCCCAATTTTGACAGTTTTTACCTTGATTCACAAAAATCGCCGTATCTCGAAACTTAGGATCGACAGAGTTATACCTTATTCCTTGCACTTCCTAATATAGGTGGAAAACTGTGCCCGAGGAACATTAATTGGACTTGTTTATTTATTTTATTTATTTTTTATTTTTACAATGACTACAGGAACTGCTATTATGCATACACCTATACTTTACATAAGGAGGGTGTAAATACGCACCAGCCAATTTTTCCCCCTGAAATTAAAGAATATAGAAGTGTGGCAAATCTGGAAGAATTTTAACATTCACCGCAAGTAAAATCTTCAACTTTGGAACAATAAATCCTGAAACGCCAATGTTTTCGGAATTTTTTAAATAAAAAACTCATTTGCTGTATACTAGGGTACCACAATTTACGAACTTTTGAATTTTAACCTGTACTGAACAGATTATTGTTCCCCTTTGTAGATAGATGAAACTCTGAAAATTTTAGTTCAATAATACTTAGGTGGTGTCTTAACCTCCATCCCCTTTTCGTATGAAAAAATACGTTAGTTTTCGACATTCTTTAAAGAAAATTTTTTTCTCGACTTCCAAGAGTGCTAGAAACGTATAAACTAACATTTTTGTAGATTATACGTAAAGTATATACATCGACTCCATGATAAAAGTGAGTAACCTTATAGGAGAGGGGGTTCCTAAACATGAGTTGTCGGTCGTGGGGTAAAATTCGACATGATAATCAGTACATAGGTTCTTGAGATCGCTGATTTCAATTTTGAAGATGATTGTAGGATCTGATCGAGTGAGGTTCCAGCAAAATGGGTTCTTGTCTCACTAAATGAGCTTATGGCTAGATAATCGATGATAGTGAGGCGTATGGCGATGCACGCATGCCAAATTAACTCCGAGACACCGCACCCCCATCCCGGAAATACCCCGAATGGGCCTGCGTCAAAATAGGGGGCGGTCATTATGTAGATTTGAATTGAATTTTGAAGTTAATGTTTGAACCTGATCCATTGTTTTCCACCGAAAGGTGTTCTGGCTAAATAATAGTCATGATTTTGAGGTTGTCTCAATTCAGTTCTGCGAGTAAATTTTGGGTAAAATTTCTTGTTATTCCATCAAAAGAGGTGAAAATTAAGTAATATTTAGTACTTTTTTTTGTTGAAATCACTAATAAGTTGTGCACATCGAATATAGCTTATCCCTAAACAGATTATAATTTGTCTTCTTTGTTATAAGCTCATCCAAATCTGAATAATTTTCTGACTTCCCTTCCCCCAATATCCTAACCACTAATTAGTCGGAATCTCCTTTAGTGGAGTCAGTATACCTTTCGGAGGAATACCAGTAGGTCGGAGCCAAAAACTACCTTCAAAATTGAATTCAGTAACCTCGAAAACCTGTAAATTGAATGTAGTCTTAAAAGTATGACCATTATTAAGCTGAAACTCTGTTTGGTGGGACCAGTAGTTCAGATCCAAAAATTGTCTTCAATATTGAATTCAGCGACCTCGAATCCCTACCAACGGAAAAGAATATCGATACAATAACTGTAAGTTGGCCAGAACTTGCTTTGGCGGGAGGAGAATCTCTTTTGATAAAACGAGAACCCCCTTCAGCGTGACGACAACCCCCTTTGGTGGAACCCTAGTGAAGAGGATCCAAAAATTGTTCTTAAAATCGAAATCAGTGACCTCGGAAATATACCTATATGTTGACTGTCATGTAGAATAGAAAATTTTCTCAGGTAATTTATACTTATGTAGTGGAGTCAATCTATACTATGATTTGTGTCATATAATCTACCAAAATTTAAGTTTATATGTTCCTAGCACCCTTGCCGGTCAAGAGAAAAATGTCCCAACAAAAATGTCAACATTTATGCATATTCCTACTAGAAGCGGGGGGAAGGGGAGGGAGGCGGCGTCATCTGTCAAGAATATCCAATCCAGCGAAGATTTATTTTTCTAACAACGAAAATAGTGATCCGTCTAGTACTCACTGGGGGGAAAAAAGTCACCGATTATTAATGGCTAGCACCCAACTGTACAGAAACAATAAAGAACCTGCATAGAATTTTCTAGAATAAAAAATACTCCAGATATTATTTCCTGCTTTTCCATTTTTTGGAGGAAAAAGAGCTTCAATTATTATGAATCACAGCATCGAAACAAGAATACATGCAAATGATTAAAAACTTATTTCCCTGATTTATGGACACTCTAAATCAATTTTTCAGGATAATTTACACCCAACGGGTCCATCAAAGGTTACTTACAGATACGCTAAATGAATCACCGATGGTGTAGTGGGACGTATGGTGATGCACGCATGCCAAAGTGGTCTCTGAGACACCGCACCCCCAGCACTGGAAACTACCCTTTCGGGCATCGCATCAGTGTCGTGGGGAACGCTTTGGGACCGGGCCCGAGCCCTCATTTCTCCAGGCCGGAACGGTGCGCGCATCCGGTGCAGGTACGTGCCGAAACACCAGTGACCGCTCAAGACCTGGGTCAGTTGGAAGTTCAGATTCCCGTGCTTCCTACCCGTCCACAGGTCGAGCTCATCAATCAGCCTTCGGGTCCACTCGCCTTTGGAAGAATGGGTGAGCCTATCCTTCATTCTCTGAAGCGTGGTCAGCTGAATGCCACGCTTCGCCTGGCGTGCCTCCTGACGCGTCTTCGCCTTCTTCTGCGCCTAAATGAATTACCTATAAACAGTTTCTTAATTTTTGGTGTTGTTTTGGTCCTAATCCCATCCAGAAATTATAAATTTACAATCCTGTCTTTGAACATATCAAAACAAGGGACTCATAAGTCGGTGATTTTACTTTTGAGGTTGCTTTGGTCCTCCTCCCATATTGGTCCGAATAGGGTTGCAGTCCAAAAAAATTTACAAATTTCAACATTTGTAAGTTTGAATATCATGTTCCAGGCTCCTGTGTACCATTATGGAGGGAGACAGGGGGGTAAAACCAAAACAAAATCGGCTAAAGAAATCCTCTTATTGTAAATTTATATTTTTAGTACCTACTGGACATGTTCAAATCTTGATCCCTTAATGGTGCCCTTGGGGTGAGGGGAGGGTGCAAATCATGCTCAAACTTGGGTTCCGAGTGCCCCGAAACTAAAAAGACTCGTATTTACACATTTGTATATTGTATTCTTATTTTGTTGTTAATTTGGGCCTGTAAGAATGCTAACTTACGAGACTCTTCTATAATCATTTAAAATTCGTATTCTCTGTAACTCCTTGCTAAATTCGTTTCAAGATTCGACTAGCTAAGACTCTTCGATGCTCATTCTAAAGAGTCTGTAGGACTCTTCATCTGATTTGTTTGAGATTCTCCAAGGCTCGTGTATAGTGTTTTGCACTCGCTGAATGAGCAAGACTCGTGTAACTTCCTTTGAGATTCCTTCCAGACTTATTCAAGACTCTGTAAGGCCTCTGTTCAAGACTCACAGACGGTTCAAGACTTGAGGAAGACTCTCTTAGATGTGTTTAAGACCAGATCCATAGGGAGAAAAAGAGAGCATGGGGGAATTTCCACGGGCTCCTTCTCTTGCTAGTTCATTTTGTTTTTTGTTAGATGGGAAATAATATTATAAGCTACAGAAGAAGGTTTCGTTCATGGTGAAAGGAGTGATTGCTGATTTGATGTACAGTATGATATAGCCGTAAGCGTTGAAATTCAGGCCTTTTAAAAACATCGGGCCAACCTGAAAGTCATTTCTCCCCGCCCCCTCGTCAAGGTTGTTTAAGACTCTTCGAAGTTCTCTTAAAACTGTTAAAGACTTATAGCTTAAGATTTGTTTCTGTGCCTCTTCTAGACTTAGTGAAGACTCTTAAAACTTGATCAAAATTTTTAATGATTTTTCGAGACTTTTCAAGACTACTCCAAGGGAAATTAGTCGGAGGTTCTTATTTTCCAATACTTATTCAGGACTCCGTAGGCAGTTAAACACTTGTTTCAGACTTTTTCTAACTTGGTTTAAAATTTGCTAGGACATTTTAGTTCGTAACGTTGAGATTTTTTCAGACTTGTTTGAGATTCCTCAGGATCAGTACTGGATTCAGGTGAAATGTGGCCTGATCTAGGACAAATCTTTAAAGAGTCCCTAAGTATATTTTTTCTCCTCTATTCTTTACATTTTTCCTTTTTTTCGGTCTATGCGACTAATGATTCCTGCAGTTTTTCAGATTTCAGTTGATAGGTAGTCTGTTAATCGTTCTGCCCCCCCCCATTTCGGTAGTGGTGTCATTCCCACTAGTCAACCATTTCCAAGTATTTTCAGTTGAAATGTTGTGCTTTTAGAAGGTCAGTTGTCCTGGTTATCTTCCGTGTGTATTTGCGCCTGCCCTGTACAATGGAAAATGAGTGCGAAAAAAAAAAACTATTTGCTACCAAGTTGTAACAGTGGCCTAAGTGAAGGGTGATATTGGATATATCTTCCCCAAAGCCAGGAGTAAAGTAAAATTGCGGCCCTGAATTCTACTTTTTTACCTTCTTCTTGTACTCGTCAAGCAGAAAGTTGGGCTGAATTTGGGCCTGAAATGTTTTTTAGGTAAATTCGTTTTTATTTTAACTTATTTTTGCTTGCCCATTTAGGTGAAATTCTGTAAATCTGCTGTAATTTTGCCGGCAAAATTGTTAAGTATTCACCCTCCTCCCCAGGAGAACTTCTTATTATTTATGCCATTATAACAGTGTACTTGCATATGTAGGGAAATGGCTCAAGTTCATTGATACCTGTCGAAAGCTATATACGCTACCTTAGGTTTACTGGATATTAATATTCACCTACTTTGGAATTTCGCTGCTTTGAAACGTCAGAAACTGTTAGGCTGAAAAATACTCGGCTTCACTATATGTAGCGTGTATTGATTGATTAGTATGTTTTCGGAAGAGGTATTTCTATTGAAGCAACTACGAGTATAACAATAAGAGTATAGCTCCAAAGCGATTGAATTGATTCCAATTATTACTAAGTGTCAATAATTCACTGTGTCTACACCTCTGTAGTTCTTGTTTACCCTCGTGGCGGTAACTTTTAAGTGCAGACAGTCGTCGAAAGTTAGTTTGTGAACTTGTGGCAGTGCTCGTTGTACATTCCTCGACATGCTGCCTTCTTAAATCGGGTTCATGCTCACGTGAACGCTGATCGCCAAGAAGTCAATCGAATTTGCAGTAAAAATTATCACTGCTGTGTTAATACCGAAATAATGAGATAAGGCTTCAGAAAACTGGATTATCGGTTGACAGGTTTGTTTTACATGTATTGTGAAGTACTTAGTTCGCACTGTGCTGTGTAAAATGTGCACTTACAGTTTTTTCGAAAGTGTCTTTCTTTCAGTTCCGTGTATGAATCTTCCCTGACCCAAGTGCTACACTGTAGTGAATCCTCCGTAAGTGCAATCTCAAGGGAACACGACTATTTGTGCACGTAGGAAGGTTTTTCATCATCCGAGGTTTTTTTTTTTAACAAAAAAAAACCACGTAAAATTTAGATTATGCGTGTGTTTGGATACACTGTTGGTGTTAGGTTTCTCAATCGCACTGTGGGATCATAATTTGCATTAAAGAAGTCAACTTTTGATGAGGATCCATAATTTTCTGTAACAGTTTGTAACAGTGGACCGTTTTAAGTTGTTCCAAACTACTCAAGCCGTTCTCACAGCTTGCGGTGTGTTGAGTTATCTGTTTCCCTAGAGGTTATTTATTGCATGTAGAGAGGAATTTGCTGCCCTTATAGAGTTTATTTTCAATGTAGAAATGACCTGAAGGTGCAGAGAACGCATTCACTTGTACACTAAGATTTGCAGTTGAACGTACTGAGAGTTTTTCCTGGTCAACTCAAAATTCCCAAGTATCAAAGCAAAAAAAAAAAACCTTTTGACTTGTTGGATTTTTTCAACTGACTCAACTCAAAATTCCCAAATATCAAAGCTAAAAAAAAAAACCTTTTGACTTGTCGGATTTTTTCAACTGACTCAACTCAAAATTTCTAAATATCAAAGCAAAAGAAAAAAAACCGTTTGACTTATTGGATTTTCTTGAAGTTTCCCAACTTCTCAACTCAATTCCCTAGTATCAAAGCAGAAGAAAAAACAACTAAAATTTTCGACTTTGTCGGATTTTCCCAGCTCCGCCTGACTGAAATGGTAAATTTTTAAAATTTTCCCAACTGCTGAGTAAAAAATTCCTACAGGAGGGGGGAGGGAGGGGGTAAGCTGCCCCCTACTCCATATCGGTATGTCGCTGACTTGTAGAATTTGCCCACGTAGAGAAAGGAAGAGTGGCCGGAATATAAATAAGAACTTGCTCAATACTGAAGGATTCACGAGTCTTAATATGTCGTAACCTTGAACGAAAGGATCATTGAAAGTATTGATCTAGATGAAGTGCTGAAGAGCCTGGTTGAAGTTGAGAAGGAACTTAGCCTGTCGAAAACGAGTCTTCAGTAGTCATCAGGTACTAAACAAAAGTCTTTACAGGGCCTTAAATAAGTCTAAAAGAATCCAGTCTTATAGCCCGTATTTTCAAATAATATTTTATATTTTTGTTAACTGCTGAAGTACGTTAAATCAGCGGCGGATCTAACAGGGAGCAAAAGGGGTAAGTACCCCTTGGGCCCTTTTAGAAAAGAATAGGAAAATGGGCCCTCTAACATGAATAATTCAAATTATTCGAGAAAAAAAATGTGTGAATGGCTGAAGCGCTGAAGGCTGAATAGGCTGAACGCAAAATGCATAAGAGGTGCGATCAAAAAGTTCCCGGACTGATGCTCTGGAATACCGGAAATTCAATTTTGGAATACTCCACATTAACAGTTTAAGCCAAACTCGGTGGCCTATTCGTATAAAAACTGTTGAAGCAATGATCCAAAATTTGGACTGTATTGTAGATTTTCTCGAACAAGAAATGGGAGGATGCCACATCTGAAGATATTTAAAATGCCCAAACATTGCTGTCATCGTTGAGTTGGGTATTTTATTTAAATACGCTATGGCACGCTGTATACTTAAAATAATCAATACCTCGGAAATACTGCTACAGAAGAAAGAAATAGATTTGAGCGCCCAGAATACAATGTTGAAAGCCGTAGAAGAATTTGAAGCCCTGAGAACAGAGAGAGTGCCTATAATGATTTTATCACGACAGCAAAATCCTACTGGAATGATGTGGGCTTGGGCAGTGCAAGTGTAGATTTCGCAGCTAAGAGGATACGTCGCGTTAAAAGGATGCCAGGTGAAAGAGCTGAAGACTACCCCCTGGATGCGTCTTAGGGGCATCGAACTGGCTACTATGAAGCAATTGACTACTTGTGCAGTAAACTAAAAACCCGTGCAACCGGATTAGAAAAAATTAATGAAGTTTTTGGCTTTTTGATGCCGAAAAAATTGTAAAATATTTCAGTGGAGGATTTGGAGGGAAGTGTCAACAATATAATGAGAAAGTATGCAAATTTTTTCTCAACTGACCTAAAATATGAACTTAGTAATTTTGTTTAGTTGTGCTTCTCTGAGATTGGGGCCATATATGATACTTTCATCAACAATGATGGAGACAGCGCAATTGGATATCTCGAATTTATATTAAAAAATAATCTGACGGACAGCTCCCCGGAATAATTAGTCACTCTTCTCTGTATTTTTTGACACTGCCCATCAGCACAGCCAGCGCAGAGCGAGTAATGAGTGCACTCAAGCTAATCAAAAATTATCGAAGAGCATCTTTGGGAGAAGATAAATGGAATGATTACGCTATCTTATTTATAAAGAGACAAGCAGCCCTACAGTTGAGTTTAGATGAAACTATCAAATGTCGCCGAGAAAAAAGCACGAAGAGTGGCTGTAATGTAAACAATCAATAAGTAATTACTTTCTGTTCATATATAATATTTTTTCTTAGATTTTATTTCTGTAATGATTTTATTTTGTAGATTCAATCTATAATAAACAAATAGTTCAAATTATTTCAATAATTTTGCCTCTGGGAAAGATTTTATAGTTGGTATTAAATAATTTTCTAGTGTTTACATGAAAACACTATATTCCTATTTACATATTTCGTTATTTTCCTCAGTTTTCATTTGCAACGTTTTGGCAGTAATTTCCGACAGGTCTATTCTTCAGTCAAAGAAATTGAACCCCCAGTTTGGGACCATTCGGGCCCCAATATTCCGCTTCCCTCTGGGCTTTTCACCATAGATCCACCGCTGGTTAAAATCGAGGTAGCTTATAAGTGCAGCTTCAACGTATTTAGTGACCCAAGTTTTGTTAATGCAACCCTCCGGGTATTATAAGAACCTTCAAGAATTTTAAGGTCGTGTATTCCAACTAAACAGATCACAAGTGTGACTCAAATCAAAATGGTAAGAAGCATCCTCAACATCAGATCTAGAGACAAAGCCAAAAACACAAAGTTATACGCAATGACCAAAGCGGAAACGATCACATACAATGTCAAAAAACTAAAATTCAGATACGCAGGACACTTAGCCAGGGAAAACACGACAAATGGCATAAAAGACTGACTGACTGGACTCCTTACGGAAGCACGAGGAAAAAGGGAAGACCAGCAATCAGATGGCGGGACGAAATTGACAGGAGAGTTGGGACCAACATGAGGAAGGGTGGCAAAGAACAGAGTTTCATGGGAAAAGGTAGGGGAGGCCTATGCCCGCGAGTTGGGCGGATTGTAACGTATGTACAATCCAAGGCTGTAGAATAATAATAATAATAATAATAATAATAATAATGGAACTTTTGAGGTTTGTAATCACGTCCTAAAGAGCCTTAATAAAGTCTGGAAGGTTCATAAAAAGCCGTAATCAAATTTTTAGCAGGACTTAGTGAGTCAAGTTTGAAAGCATCTCATAGAGTGTTTGGTAGTCATGAAGACTGTCTCTCCTGAGATAAAAAATTGAATGATATGGTAAACGTTGAAACATTTTCAAAAACTGTCGTTCAGTTGGAAATTCAGCGAGGTGAAAAAATTTTACAGGTCACTTCGGAGAGTATTTTCATTCTTACCACCAGTTCTATCTATTTTTGGGCGAGGTAGCGCTGTATGCGCCGAATGCTCAGACCTTGTAGTCCATTGTACTTTTCTTCAGGTTGCTGTTAAGGATCAGCTCAGTAGCCCCACTTTACAGCCTAAGTTAGAATTTTACTGAGTTCTATCCCTTTGACTTCATTGGCCGCGGGATACACCAGTCCCAGTGCTTCACGTCTTGTCGTGGCCATTGCTGGGCACTGATATATGATGTGAATCGAGGTTTCTTCCTCTTCTCCACAGTGCCTACAGGAGCTACTTTTCGCCACTCATATTTTATACCACGTGCGTTTTGTAACCCCATGACCAGTTAGTAGTTCAACTATGAGCCTGGCATGTTTTCTGTCAAACCCTAGTGGGAACTCGGCGTACTTACCGGAGGCGTCCTCTATCAGTGTTTTGCTGACTTCATACTACTGGCTATCCGCCGGTGCATTTCCATTTGCTTACTTATCTAAGCGTTCACCCTGCATTCTGTGGTGTTGTATGCTACGGGAAGACACGGCCTGGGCGTTATCAGTTCCTTTTTTATGCCCTCCTTCACTAGCTTATCCGCGATTATGTTCCCTTTTAGTAGGGAAGAGAGAACTTCCCGCTGTGGGCAGCCCCTGATAGTCGTTGCACGGATTTGTTCTTTTTAGTAAGTTATTTGGATGTCCCTCTATCTAGCTTATTAAGCTTTCCTTTGCTTCCCTTTCCCTCAGACCTGGTTCTATTGATTCATGAGAGGTTGCGTCAAACGCTTCCTGTATGTCCATGAATGTTGCCAGGGCATAATTTCCGTCAGTCATCCCTCTCTCAACTGCCTTAACCAGCGAGTGTAGTGACGACTCTACTGGCTTGCCTGTCCTATGTATATGTATGCTGGTTCTCGTATAGTGGGAACCTCTTCAAGGTAACCTCTCTTAGGTACCTGTCTACCAGCCTTTCCAAGGTTTTTAGCATGAATGATGAGAGACTTATCGGCCTATAGGATTGGGCCTGATAAGGGTCTCTGCCTGGTTCAGGTAAAAACACCACTCTCACACACCTCCACGGTTTCGGAATGTGTTCTAGGGCTACTGATGCCCTGAGAATCCTAATGAACATCATTATGGTCTCTAGTCCTGTCTGGAGGCAGACTGGATCGATACCATCTGGGCCCGGTGCTTTGTATGGCGAACCCTGTCCGGTGTCACCAACTCCTTCGCCGTTTCCTAGTTCGTTCCACTTTGCATGCGACGAGCTCCCGATTCTGGCTGTGTGTTTTCTATGATATTTGCTCCTGGAAAGTGCGTGTAAATGAGGTGCTCTATGGCCGCTAATTAGAAAACAGTTTGCTGCACAAATCTTTCAACACTTTCAACACTTCCAAGTATTTTTCCTTTTTCGTGCTATCTATTCTCTCAGTTATCACCATGAAGATATGATATGATCCAAATACCCAAGGGGAGAAGGTAAAAATAGATCAATTCTTGTAGACCTTTAACTACTCCTTCCAGGATTGTTTCCTTGAAATTCTGTTTCAAAATTAATTAGAATTAGTGTTTAAAATCATCCACATTTTGAATTTACGGATGTGTGTATCTGTTTTTGAGGTGAGGAAATAGGTCATAAAAACATGCATATCTGTTTTTTAGGCGAGGAAGCAGAACAAAGGACAAGTAAACATAAATAAATAAATGCATAAAATAGAATTTGCTATACAGTCCTCCATTGGAGAAGTTATAAATACTCAAATTATCTCCTTATTTTCGTTCTTTGGTTTTCGAATTTTTAGAAAAACGTAGACATCGTTCCACAATATTAGGCATAAAACCGAGAACTACAACTTGCGTGATTTTTATCAATAATGCGTATTATAAATTTCAATTTTTCGTGGCGTATACGTTATATTTGTTCAGTTGAACTTATTTACAGTGATTGATGGTATACGTCCCATTCCCTGTAAATGCGACCCGCGAAGGAGTCAGTTGTTACCTTCACCTACCTCTTGCTGTTATGTAGGATCGTTGTTACAATGTCTTATAGCTTCTTATCTGATGACCTTAAACGTTTGAAAATGAGTGAACAACAAAAAATATACCTCATATCAAAGGCGTAACTTGGAGATCTTTTCAGGAGGGATGGGGGAGGAAAATAAATCTGTAAGATGAGTAGTAATTGAGAGCAATAAGGATAAATAAGCCCTGTTCTGGAAAAAATTACAAGGTTTCCACGCGTGTGGTCTGCTTTAAACATTTGAAGACCTAATTCACAAAGTGCCCTTAGTCCAAAACCACTGAAGTTTGGGATACCGATAAAACCCTCCCATTCCTTATATGAGGTTGTTAACACTGATTTGATGATTTTAATGGAAAGTCAAGGATATAGTAGCAACACTGTCAGAATTCGAAATCTGTCGGCTTTATATTCTTCAAGCTGCAGGGCCGCAAAGTGGGAAAAGTCATGGACTAAGGACAGTGTGTGATAGGAAGACACTCGTGAGCTCTCGGTGAAAATTCTATGTTGCCCCAAGACCGGTCCGACAGTTGAAAATTTTGTGTCTTCAGTCCGGATAATGCATGTGGATTTACATTAGCTTGGTAAACATTAACAGTGTTATTTCACTCTTATCAACTCTTCTTAGAACGATAATAAATTCGAGTTTCATCCTGTTCTACGTGCGAGAAAAAAAAATTAGTAACATATGGGAAATACGTAATGACCTTCTCCATAAGATGGCGCCAAAAAACCGACTGATAATTTTGGACTAAAGGCACTTTGCGAATCAGGTCTTCATTTGTAAAAATACAGAATTTGGAATGATTTTTTGAGATGATGCCTACGCATGCTGGAGGCAATATCTCCTAATTTTTTGAGGGGGGGGGGGGCAATTCCCTTCATCACCCTAAGTTGACACATGTGCGTTCATGATTCACGATGTGTTTCATTCCTGTCGAGAATAAGTCCTGCGTACCCAACCTAATTATTATCTATACATTTTGGGGCCCTTCAGTTAGATTTTCGAAATCAGTGACCCGATAATTTGGAATATTCTGATACCATGTTCAATTTTTTTGGTTAAGTCAACCAGCCAGGGCCGGATGGGACGTATGGTGAACCGGGCAAATTCCCCGTGTGCCGTCGGGATTTTGGCGCTGAGGCACCGACTGGTTAGAAAAAACTTTAATTGGGGTGGTGGAACCCCCCCCCCCATGGCATGGCGTCGTTGCTAATGCCCAGTAACTACAATTTTAGCGCTATCCACCCCTGAAGTCAGTTGTATCTTTCAGGAAGATGGAGATGTCCAATGCGAGATTTTCAAAATTAGTGACTGAAAAAGAAACACTTCCAGTACATTATACAATGAGTTTGAATTTTGGTACTCAAATCTGGATCGAATCAAAAATCCAATGCTAATAATTTAAAATCAGCGACCCAAAAGATCCTAATTTCGGTAGTTTCAAAGCCTTACTTGAGAATCCAGTTTTTTGGATGTTTCAAATCCGGAACTTGCCAGGGCTGTGATGTTACTGTGACATTCATGTCAAAGAACGTTCAGTAGGTACACCCATTTGAAATACCTCTGTGTGTATCTTAATGAAATATAAGACAGCAAAAACGTCTGTTTGAGGCACACCATGTTTTGTTCATTCAGTGACTTGCTATTTTTAGAACTACCGAGTGAAAGATAAAGGAATAGTTTTCTTTAATTCACCTGTATAACTCGATAAAATTTCAATGAATTTTACGTTCACTGAGCAATGGGTTATGTGATGTGATATGGCGACATATACTTTTTGATCTTTTTTATTCTTCATTCTTTTTTTATTCTTCTTCTTCATAGTTTAATTGCCGAAAAAGAATTTTTCCACTCAGTTGTCAACATTTTTTCTAATAAAACTATGAGTTCTTAAAAATCAATTTTCAAATTCAATCGCCATCAACGAAACCTCTGCTTCATTTGAATAAATTACAATGGTAACGGGCTATACATATGGAATTTGAAACGTTTAGGAATTTTTTGTACAATGGATCAATAAAGTAATACTAACCGAATTATTATGAGCCCGGGTCAAGATAGAGTGGGCCGAAAATTTTCCACTTAGAGCTCGGAAAATAGAGATGATCGAAAATTTGTTAATGCATTTCCTCAATCCAAATTTCGTTTATCGCTTCCTTGTTAGACATAAATTTTGTTTTTTCCGTGTCCCTTGCTAAGCCAAAATTTTACTTACTTTGTGTAAATCCTCGGGAATTTCCTCCATTTTCCTGTATGATTTTTGGTCACCAAAACAATGTCATCGGCAAACCTCAAGTTATTTAGCCAACTGCGGTGGACCTTACCTCCTTTACCTTCACAATTTGTTTTCCGGAAGATTTGTTCAAGTTCGCAGTTGAATAAGTTAGGGGAAATGGGATCCCTACTCCCCGTTTGATTTTAAATTTTTCGCCAGGTGTATCCGGTTTCACATAATATGTTTCCACATGCTTGTATGAGTAAAGAAGGGTTAAGGGTTTCCATTACTCCCTGTTCTACCAGGGTTGCCACATTTTTCCATGGTGTAGGGTGTCGAACGCCTTGTTGAGGTTTATGAACATGACCCACATTTCCACGTCGCGTCGGTCGTATTCTTTACCTTTTTCGATTAATTGGTTTAGTGTTTGAATATGATCTCTTGTTGAGAAGTTCTTTTGGACCCCCCCCCCCCCCAATGGTCATGTATTTGTTGGAAATCTAATCTCTAATATGTATAAAAGTGTTTGTTTGTTTGTTTGAGGTTGGCGGAGGAACCGTAAAAGCAGCTATTGGTGTGTCTTGCATTGCATATACAACGTGTCAAAGGCGTTACGACATTTTTCAAAAATTTGCAAATAGTGTAGAATGTTAATGAGGTAATGCCTTCAACACGTTGGATCCAACACAAAATGCAGCAGTATTCAGTTTCAAAAATTCTCATTTTCTGGGGAGAAATGGAGAAATGCGAATTACTTTTGACCAAAGCGAAGACAGGTAGAACATAATGATTTGAAATTTCCCCGTTCATCTGAAGAAGTTCATATTTCTCAAGAGCTGTTAGAAGTAGGGCGAAACGGAGAAAATTTTGTTTTTCAAAAAGGAAGTTCTAACTTTTCATTACCTTCATCTTGTCAGAAATAACCTCCTTGTCGTGAGTAATCGTATTCGTGACCGGGTAGATTCGCCGGTTCAGTTGGTGGACTCGAGTAGTAATTTGCAGAAGCCATTGGTGATCGAGAAATGGTCCGATGAAGGACCCTGAAGGGGGCAACCACGTTTACCCCAAACTCGCTTTTCGGTTCGTGTTTCACACCAGATTCGGCTCGTGATCTTGTGTACCGGACCCACAGACCCACAAAGTCACGACCCTCTTGAACTCGTGTACCGAACCCACGAAGTCACGACCCTCGTGATTGCGGCGCAGTCGTGATCGCAATGCAGTACCGACGAAGCGGACCCACGAAGTCAAGACGCTCGTGATCCCACCCTTGTGATCTTGTGTGCCGGACTCACGAAGTCACGACCCTCGTGATCTCGTGTACTGGACCCACGAAGTCACGACCCTTGTAATCTCATGTATCAGACCCACGAAATCACCACTCTCGTGATCTCGTGTACCGGACAGTGAGAAATTTCAAAACTTGAAGCTGCAAAAATCAAATTCCTGAAACTATTAACAATTATATCAATTTAGGGGTATGTTGGCTCGCTGAGTTTATTTTTCAGCTTATTTCCACTCCATCTGGTAACCTACCCCGTTTACTGGAGGATGAAAATCCAAAAACTTTGAAGAAATCGTGTTGGGTATCAAAAAATATGTTTATTGAGACGCTGAATTCGTTTATAGCTCATTTTTACCCCATCTGGTAACCTACCCCCTTTATAGGGGGATGAAAATCCAAAATTTAAAAAAATCAAATTAGGTGTCCAGATGCATGTTTTTTGAGGCGTTGAATTCGTTTTTGAGCTTATATTCACCCCATCTGGTAACCTACCCCCTTTATTAGGTGATGAAAATTCAAAATTTTTGAAAAAATCGAATTGGATATCTAAATGTATGTTTTTGAGACGCTGAATTCGTTTTTGAGGTTATATTTACCCATCCGGTAACCTACCCCCAGTATTGGGAGATGAATATTCAAAATTTTTGAAAAAGTTGAAGTGGGTGTAATATATGTTTTTAGAGACACTGAGTTCGTTTTCGGGCCTATTTTTACACCATCTGGTAACCACTCCCTCTAGAAGGGATGAAAATACAAAATTGTTGAAAAAAATCTAGTTGGGTGTTTGGATATGCGTTTTTTGTCGCGCTGAATTCATTTTTGAGCTTGTATGTAGGTACCCTATCTGATAACCTAAACCTTCTCTTCTTCTAATATTGCTCTCAACCCGAGCCCTGGAATCCACCCTTTCGAGCATTAACTCAGAGACATCGGGGAGGCTGTTAGGGCTGTCTTAGCGCTCTTCTCTTCTGGCCGAAAAACCGGCCTGGGTCGAAATGTAGCGAGTTGCTATATACATGGGCTCGAACCGGGGACCTCCGAATTCCGAGACCAGCGCGCTGTCCACTCGGCCAACCAGACCTCTAACCTAAACCGTATATGAGGTGGTGAAAATTGGGAATTTTTGACAAAATCGAATTAGTTGTCTAAATATGCATTTTTTAACGCGCTGCTGAATTTGTTGTTGAAGCTATTTTTGTCCTAATACTGCAATAGTCGTTTTTTTTTAATGTATACAACTTGGCCATTTTAGTAGGTACACTATATACACACATTTGTATCAACTTCACAAATGATTGAGTAAAAAGAGAGGAAAAACTCAAATTTACTAAATTTATCAAAAAATAGTTCAGTACCATCATTTATAGCCTTTACCTGGTTTTTGCCAAAGGCGGGACGTTGTGGGGAAAATGTACCAATTACCATTTAATGCACATGATTAGACGAAACTAATGTCGCCATAACCATTTTGGCATAGTTTGGCACAAACTACTTCTGGACCAGGTCTAATGTAATAATTCTACATACTTTATCTTCATTTCAAAAAAAAATATTAGATCAAATCATGGAACAATTTAAACCACATGAATGATGAAGAAATTCTCTTTCCAATGATTTCTGTTTGAAAAACCCCTGAGTTGACCCATGTTAAACAAACAGACGATAACAACTGGTTTACTGCGCTGGGCACAACAGTGTACTCTTATCGCGTTGTTGCCATGGTGAATAGGTGACTACCACAGTAGCGATACTGTGCACATTTAGTAGTCGGAGTACAACGAACATCTGAACCAATTTTCACTTAATTCCAGAAATTTTATTTTTTGACTTTGGCAGCGTCAAATTCTTAAATCTCCCACTGTGGGACCCATGAAGTCACAACCCTTGTGATCTCGTGTACCTGACCCACGAAGTCACGACTCTCGTGCTCTCGTGTACCGGACCCACGAAATCACGACACTCGTGATCTTGTGTATCGGACCCACAAAGTCACAATCCTCGTGATTTTTGAGAAAAAAATTTTCAATTATCAACTTTTTGAGGAAAAAAAAAAGTTTAAAAATCCATTTTACTTGAGAAAAAAAAACAACAAGAATTGAAAAATCGTAACAATTTTTATTATTTGTTACAGCCTTAAAGGGGATATTCGAAATCAGTGACTCAAATAACCCTGATTTCGATATTTTACTCGATAGAATTCGATTTAAGATTCCAAAGTTCATCGGATGTACTAGTCTCTCTTGGAGAGAGGAGAAAAGTTTTTCACTCTAAAAGATGCGCTACTTTCCCAACAAAGATATCCATATTTACCACGCGTCCATGCGACTAGTTGTTCGTGTAGCCGAATACCACATTTTAAGTCTACTGGCGCTTAGTGGCCACGTCGCTGGAGGTGGGAAAGTGCTACAAATATAATGTATATATATGGCTGGTGTCGGATAAGTACCATACAAATTCGGAGGCAGAAAGATATTGTTGACATAATATCTGTATAACGAATATTGTACGTAAAAAGAGAAAGACAAAGATTTTCCTACCCTCTCAGGTAGCCTGTCATCTAACAGGTTCAACAAGCCCAACGAAGCAAAAAACCGAACTCTAAAATGCATATTTCAGGTGGAGGTGTAGACGTCTGTTACATATAAGGAGGTGGAAGCGATACAATGTTATTATTTTCGGATCGTGTTGTATACTATGGCTTTTGGTATTTTTAGTTGGCACCTACCTATCCTGTGATCCGAGGGGAAAAAAAACTATTTGAAATCTCTACATTTTAAACAATTTTTATATCATTGATCAACAGGTGGTCGATTTCGTTTTTTATTGCCCCATCTGGTAATCTCCAAGCATATATATATATATATTTGTAATAGAATCATGCTGTAAATTTTAAATTATTGTTTTCTTCTGAAAAATTTAGTAGTTCTTCTCAATTTGGGTTTGTTTTGCCAAACGTGTAAGTATCTGCCTTGATTTTGACTGCTACACCTGTTTACCCTAATTTTCGAGTTTAAATCTCCCATCACTATGGATAGTATTCTTTAATGTTATCAAGAGTGCTTTTCAGTTTTTCGTAAAAATCTTCTTTCCGTCAAGTCTTTTTGGAGAATGGGGCTTATACTCGAATAATTGATCTATTTTTGAAATCATTACCTTTCAGCTTTGTTATCACAATTCTCTTTGAAATGCTCTTAATGTCTAGAATCCGGTCTAATAGTCGTTTGTTAATAACCAGGAGTATTTCCAAAGTAATAATAAAATGTACAAGTATTACCATTTTTTTCTGTCCAACGAGATT
Source organism: Acanthococcus lagerstroemiae (assembly GCA_031841125.1). NCBI lineage: Eukaryota > Metazoa > Arthropoda > Insecta > Hemiptera > Eriococcidae > Acanthococcus > Acanthococcus lagerstroemiae. Next base: position 44,729,160 of record CM063110.1, read on the forward strand.
TCGCCCTTTCTTTTTACTTCCGCTAACTCTATTATGTCATAGTTTATTTTGTCCCCTGTTTTTTCAAGCTCTGCTAACCTTTCCTCTGTAGCGAGACCTCCATTGGAAATTTCTAGATACCAAGAAACTGTCCTGACCCGTCTTCGAACAGGTCACACCAAGGTCACCCACTCTTTTACTTTTCTCTTAACTTAGACTTCTTAACTATTCTTTCTGTCACCAAGAAGATCCACTTACAGTCCCCCACATCTTCGTCTTTTATTCCGTCGCTCAATATTTCCGAATTTTCCTCAAACTTACTACCCCCGCCCCCTAGATCTTATAAATTACCAACTTAACCACTTCTCTCTCCAGTTTCTAATGCTTGGTAGTTGAGGTATAGTTTTAGCGCATATTGCTCTTACATTATGTAGTTCATCGGCACTTCACTAATGCTTGTAGAATGTCACAGAACATTTCTAGTCAAAGAATTAATTTTACATCTAGTCCTCCCTCAAGTACTACCGAAATTATTAATCTATTTAAAAACGGATTTGTGGTAATTATATTCTAAACATTAAAACCAAACAATGCATCCGGCAATGAATTTTTATTTTTAAATTTCAGACTTCGCTACCCTCGAAGTCGCAAAAATGGGTCGACGGACTCGCGCAAACCACACTCCAAGTCTTCCCTCGAAAACAGTTCTTCCGTTCGAAATCGTTTCTACCCTCCCTATTTCACCGTCGACGATCTAGCCATCTACCGGCGCAAAAAGATCCCCGAGAAACAGCCGCCCGACACGTTGAGACCGCTGTCCGGCAAATTCGGCCACTTGAAATCCGAGTACAAAAAGAAATTTCGCTCGTTCGTCATTGCCCCGGAGGAGTCGGGCCACGTGTTCATGAACTGGAAGAAGAAGAAGATGAAAGCCATCGAAAACCTGAAGCTGGAGGACGAAATCGACCTCAGCAGCCGTGTTCCGGTCGCCCTGCGAAAACCGAAGCCCTTCAAGCCGGTCGACCATTTGGAGCCAGACCCGGTGACTTTCGCAACGTCGACCGAAAACAAAGACCGGTTTGTCATGTTCAAAGAAGCTAGACGTGCGGTGTTGGCTCGACATCCAACTACTCTAAAAGTAGACGGAGAATTTGAAGACAGCACCGAGACGAAAGCAAAGTATAAAGAGCCCTTAGTCACTGGCCGACCCGGAATGCTAAGACGAAACACCACCTTGCGAATGAATGGTGACTTCGACTTCCTGACCGAGACGACCGATAAGTACAAGGAGTTCGAGAACGTGCAAAGAGCCAAGCTGATACGACGCTCCTCCAGTCTGGAGATGCCAAGCGGAAAGCTAGACGACTCGACCGAGTACAACCGCGAATTTCGCGCCCCCGAGCACCCCGAACAACGACAGCTCATTCGCAGCATGGAGAACCTGCACTCCGAAGGTGACATGGAGTTCGAACCCGAATACAACCGCAGCTTCGTCGACTATCACGCCGGCTACCCGGACGTCAAGTTCAAAACCAGGAAAAAAGAAGCGGACGGGCAGCTGTGCGGCACTATGGACGAGAAATTCTCCAAATACTGCCGGGTCCAGGACGCAGCCCGTCTGGACCTAAGCCCGAAACTGGACTGCCGTCCGGAGTACCGACATTCGTTCGTACGCTTCCAGCCACGGCGGCCAATTTTCAAGCGACCTCGCACCAATCTTTCGCCTCCTTTAGGTATTGGCGAAAAGGAGTCCGAACTGAACGCCAAGTACAAACCGTTCGAGGTCGGCCAAAGAACCAAAAACTTGAGGCCGGCTACGCATTTACGCCCGGAAGGCGGCGTTGACTTCACGCCGGAGTATAGAAAGTCGTTCGTCAATTTCGCCGACTGTGAGAGAGAGCGGCCGAGCACTGAAAAGTCGTTCGACATTTTGGAACTGGGTCCAGGTCCCGCGCATGTGAACGCGAGTCTTGAGTCCAAACCGAACAGGTTGGTAGATTGTAAATATTGAAGAATGAGGGGTGTGGTTGCGTGAAACGCTATTGGCAGATTGCATTCAATCGTCCATCCGGTGGTTGATAGTCATTGGTATTGGATTCTATGTATTTGGACTGATGAATTGGGTGGGGTTGTACTAGCTTGTAATATCTGCTTTTTCTCAACCTCCGCATGGAGAGCTCATGTCTCATGGTAGATAAGCAAAGGCAAGCAGTACCTGAACACTGGTTTTGAGGATCTCTAGCTGTCTGTTGGAGTTGCAAAATAGCTAACTACTTCGTTCAGGTATACCCCCCCCCATCTTGGAAGAGAAATGAAAATACATATAAGTTATTCCCTTCCCCCGCCCCTTCGAAGAGCAGCGAATTTGCGAATAGTGTAAACACGCTACCTGCTACCATTCAGCGCTACCTGCTTTGTTGTCAAACCAAAATCAAGTACAATGAAATTAGAATACAGCGCGATGTAACTAAATATAGAGCGTACTTTTATCTCGGTGAACTTAGATGAGTGCAACTTATTACCATGATACAAACTTTCAACTCCTGTATGGAAGTTTTTCTTCTTATGATTTGTAGGTCAGCTGACGTTCGGTTCCAGAAAGGCAGACGTCTTCCAGCCAACGCAAATAGAGCTGACAAAGCCGCCGATTGCGAGACACTAATATTAGGTTCTAAAGGCATCGCGGCTTCTCAGAAACCATCGTTCAGATTAGAAGTTACCAACCCCGATCAGGTGCAGAAACCATTTGAAAGAAGAGCTGATGTACAACCGCCACCATTTGTGGTGCTGGATGAGAACAATAATAATGAAGATTCCAGCAAGTGGGTGAAAAGTAAACAGAGCAAAAGATGGTCGCCGTCATGGGCGAAAGGTTATTGAATTAGAAGCGATACCATTGGAATACTGAATGCGACGAAGTACCTCGATCGAGTATTTTTCATTATTGCATGTGTGATATTTACAAGCTTAAGTTTAATATCGAATTTTAATAACATATACGTGTTGCTTCTATGTATGTTAAATAAATATTTGCATGTGTGTTACCCTTTCTTGAGGATTATTGGGTTGGAAGTGGAGGTTCATTTTTTTAATAATGATTTTGTTCCAGTTCTTTATATTAGTTATAATGAGGAGAGAGCGATATCAGGTCTGCATACTGACCATTTTGCCAGGGATAGTGAAAGATAAACTCATTAGGGCAATATAATTTCTATCCCAAAATTAGGCCATGGAATAGCAAAAGTATTCATTCCATATATGGTCCAGTTTCTGACAAAAAAGCAAATAAATCTGTTATAGATAGGGGACAACCCGTCGACTTGAGGGACAAAGTATTTCCATTTGTTTTCTGTCCTCGCCTGAGGCGACAGACTTCATTGGTAAACAATTCACGAGTAAGAGAGATACAGGGTTGGCTAAAGAAACCTGACACATTTCAAACGTGAATTTCTTTGGTTCTTGATGTCGCACCAAAATGGTTAAAAAAACAACAGAAAATAGAGAAACTAAGGTTTATTTCGAAAATATAACATTAGCCAAATGGTAGCCATTTTGCGTAATGCAGTCATCAAGCCGTTTCTGGAAATTTTCGAACACAGTTTTCAATGTTGCACGAGAAATTTGATTTGTGATTGATATTCGTCTTCAGTTGATCCAGATTACGCGGATTGTTAACGTATACGCGCGATTTTAAATATCCCCACAGAAAGTAGTCAGGTGCCGACACGGCGCTGATAGATTGGGTGAGCGCAGTGGCCAAGGGAATGATGTTAAACGAGAAATGACGCGCTTCCCGATCTGTCAGGGTGTTGGAACCTGACTACTTTCTGTGGGGATATTTAAAATCGCGCGTATATGTTAGCAATCCGTGTAATCTGGATCAACTGAAGACGAATATCAGTCACGAATCAAATTTCTCGTGCGACACTGAAAACTGTGTTCGAAATTTCCAGAAACGGCTTGATGACTGCATCACGCAAAATGGCCACCATTTGGCTAATTTTATATTTTCGAAATAAACCTTAGTTTCTCTATTTTCTGTTGTTTTTTTAACCATTTTGGTGCGATATCAAGAACCAAAGAAATCCACGTTTGACATGTGTCAGGTTTCTTTAGCCAACCCTGTATGTAGTGACATTTTGAGTCTCAGATTCTTGGAGTTAGAACTCTGAATTTATCAACATTTTCATTTTTCAAGAAGCACAGGAAACAGTTAAGAATAGCGCACACAGCATCATGAAACCATATAGATTTGCATAATGATCAGTCTTATTTTATTGTTCAATCTTCAATTTAGTCACCATAACCATTTTTAATGTCATGTTAGGGTTAAAAAGTCCACATTTAAAATGTTTCAACACCAGATCCTTCATACACCTACCAGAATCTTTCTGGAGTTTGTTCTTCCTTAATACTCCAGTGCTACTGTGAAGTTAAGTGGTGCTAGTTTCTCTATTATGGAAATAATTTCCTATTACCCCGTTTAGAGGAATATTACGTGAAGGGGCTATAAGTGTAGCACTCAACATCTCATCTGAAAGTTCAGGAAATCATATAAATGCTGTAGCACTGTGAATGAGTAATTCTTAAAAAAAGTCAAGATTTCCACAGATGAAAAAAGAAATGAAGTGCTTCTACATTTTTTTCCCCCTATTGGAATTGTTAGTAGGTATAACATGCTCTAGAGACCCTCAGGATGATTTGCATGAGTTAATGTTCAAGGGGGCAGAACGTTTTGAACGATCATCGACCACGGTAGTGGAATTTCCTTCACCATGGCCAAGCAGGTGATGCCAATTCCTTAACCGTGGCCAACCACAGTAATGGCAATTTCTTCATGGTGGCCAACCAAGTTGACGGAAGTTTTTAGTGCTGTGATGAAAAAAACGCGGTAAGTTACAGTACAACATGAAATATGATATGCATAGATTTAATAATCATCAAACGTTGAAATGAATTTTACATATTTCAAATTCATTATACTTAGATAAAGAATTGACGACTTCAAAACAAAATGAAAAAATGAAAAACAAAAACTCAAGAAACTTCAAAATAATTGAACATGAGGCTTACTGTAATACACGTCAGCTAGCCTTGAAAAAGTGAAAGGTAAGAATTATAATATAGCTTTAAGTAATATCAGCACCAAAATTGATAACATAGTAAAGGAACAAGTAGACTAGGCTAGTTTTCAAACAATACAAATAAATTAGAATTATCACTTAGGTATTACATTTGTGTTATGCCAGTTTACAGACTGTCAACATTCAAGTAATCATTGACAGAAGACAGAAAGCAGTTTATCAGGTGCTGTTATCACACAATTCCTTCATAGTGGGTACCACTTCCTTCACCATGGCTATGCAATTTTTATTTGACACGGTGAAGGGGGAAAAAAAGTAACCCATGGTGATGGAAAATAATATGTACATTTTTTGGATTATTATGTCGATTAAAATTATTTCCGAGAAATTCTTTTAGGATAGGTAATTGAATATATATACTTACTAATGAGAAATTAATTTCTTCTTTCCGCAGAATCAAACGTGGTCTTGAAACAGAGCTGATAAACCACATGATGGAGCGCAAAAAATGTAAATGTGATGATTTTCACAGATCATAATATCCAGACTTGATAACTTAATTCTAAATCATTTTATCATTGCATGGTGTTCCCAACAGTAAACCGCAGCAGTGTAGCCACTTGTTTGCACCGAACAGTAAATCAGTGAACAGAGTGAACTCGCTCAAAAAAGACCACGATGATGGAAGAAAATCTGTGTGACACGACTTTGGCCTCTCATCTCAGCCTCAAATTGCACTTGAAATCATTAATAGTCATAGTAACACATATACATACACTCTGAAGTTCTTTGATGGCTACCAGCTGCTTATTTTCTATAGTAATATATTAATATGTATTGTACAGAAATAAATTGATTGAAAAACAATCTGCGTGACTGCCACGGTGATGGAAATTCTAGCACTTTCAATTGATTTCTACAAGGACGAGAATGTGATAGGAGTATTCTGATCATAAGAAATATTAGATAAAATTGTATTTGAATGAAATCGTACTTTCAAAAAAAAAAAGAGATATGAATTGAGATATGGAATCTTGTGGTTTTTTTTTTTGAGAATTACTCGAATAAGAATTAGTATTGGCACTAACAAAAGGAAAAATGTAACCTGCCAGTTATTGATCACAAGGTTGTACTTGTCGAACTTACACTGAGGGGTGGGTGAAACCGATGTTACATTTTGTCCTTATTCTATGTTGTCAAACCAAAGAAAACAAATGTTATTGTTATCTGGGAGTGACTCATCAAGTCTAATAAAAAAGGTCCTACTTCAAAGATTTGGCATTTGTTGCAAAATCTTAGTCATCCCTTTTCCATTCGATATACATGACTCTAACCCATTGAAATACTGTGGAGTATATTATACAAAACATACCTAATACTTGAGGGCGTTACTTTATCTTTTAATATTCAGTATCACTCAAATATTGGATAGGTATCCGCAATTACTAACCTCCAATTTGCGTTGACTTTTTTTTCTTCTTTTTTTTCTTACAGTTGGTATGCAGTAGGTTGGGCTATGTAAACTTTGTATAGGTATGCTCAGCCACCATGTTTATCCTTTCATTCCCCCGTACAACCTCAATTGTCGCTTTCAACGCGTTCCTTTGCTGCTTGCAAAAGTAAGGATCAAAATGGCGGATAAGTATGCCCATATGAAGTTTATAGTGCCTTACAATAAGTAATTTCATCACAGATTCACATTAATTATTAATGGCAATTCCATCGTAATTTGGCCAAAAAATTAATATTTTTGGCCTTTGATCCCTTCGATTTTGATCAAACTGGCAAGGAAGGCCTTGATATGTTCCAGTAGAATCAGAGGGAGTATTAAAATTAGAAAAAACACTATTTGACGAAATCGCAGACCCCTCCTGGGCTACGCCACTACATCTTTTGTTGTTCGTTGGTCCGACTTAGCGTACCAAGAATTTCCTGGGGGATGACTCATTTCGACCAAGACCCTAAATAATAATTATGTAGTACATACGATAGTCTTGAAAAGAAAAATTTGGCACGTTTTGACGTTTCCTGGTTCAGTTTGAATCATTTTATTATTCACCATAATTCTAACCTCCTACCGAACCTCTTCCAAAATTATTTAGGCTATATTATGCAAGATTTGCAAGAGATTCGTTAGAAAAATTGGGATATTAAGCTGTGCTACAGATGTGTTTGAATTCAAAGTACTCTTCTCATTGTTAGTATAGGTAGCCATAACGATTAGGTATTACTTTTTTAATAGTCTATCAAGGTTGTCGTTCCCGACATGACAGAAGAATTGATTAACTGATTAGAAAAACAAAATTTCATATTATTTATCGCAGAAAAACCAAATAAGAGAAAACATCGATGACAGAAAAATACTGATGAGTGTTATTACCTACAATAGCCAGATAACACCGATGGATTGAATAGCTGGAGAATTTTTGTGTTTTACATTAAAGACAGGAATGTCGGATATTCTATACCTAAAAGTGTTATTGAAAAACTTCAACATATTTTTCTGTAATTCTTGTATTGACAGCTCGTTGATATAATACCGTTAATATTGTCATGGCAGTTTGAAAACCGAAGTTCCAATTCTGGCTGAATTCTTTGCTATAGCAATATCTTTTGTTGAATTGTTTTTAGTTGTCTGGCCTTCAAAGGGTTTCAGTACTGTTTGCTAGTAGATTTCTTATTTAGCTGTCAGCGGCATGTCAGATATTTTGACAAGAGTTCCACCTTTCTCTGTTGCTAGTCTTCTTAGCTAAGATTTTTGTTTGTGGAGATTTTGGTTTTTGATACATTCTGGTATGCAACCTCTTCCAATGGATGTACAGATTAGAATTGTGTTCGACTATGTGGGTTCTTAGACATGCCAGCCAATGGATAATTGATCGGTTTCATAAGTAGTTATCTATCAATGATTTTCGGCAATAAAACTGCGAAGATGCCACTAGCTCAGTAGACTGTAAGTAAAATGAAGGAGACCCATTACCACCCACATTAATCACACTTGAATCGGACAATTTGCTGGTACAGCTCGGCAGTCGTCAAGGCCGGATTTATCTGATTTGCCACTGTGTGCTAATTTTTTTCTTTGTCGCTCCAAAAATATACAACAATTGGTGAAACAGATTGTATCCCTATCTTCTTCGTTTTCCAATTTTTTCTCGGCATTTTGTCGCTCTCAAAATTTTGCCGCTTTGTGTTGAAGCACACTTTAGTTGAATGGTAAATCAGTCTGCCATTGGCAGTCGTTTCTCATAATACCCGTCTACTTTGGCGCTGTGGTGCCACGGACACGTGGAAACGTGTGCGAAGCGGAATACCATACTGGTGCTGCTCTCAAATATCTCGCTCAACAACATAAGGTGAACTTAGGTACTTTGTGTGAATACTATAGAATGCATGAATGTAGGAAAGCGTGTTTAATTTTATACCAATAGGTAGCGCTGTGAACATTTACTAATTCTGACGCTGTGCTAAGGAGAGAGCACTATATACCGAATACTTCTTTCTTCTTCCGGGTCTACTCATACAAGTCAGATTCTACGCTTCAGCCCTCATCCCCTGAAATATAGCCTGAATTGTTGGGAGCTACCTAAGAACTGAACAGTCCTGTATCTCGTTTCGTCAGTGCTATTCCTCTTCTCGGAAATTCACTAGTGATAACTCGACCAGCGTAATTCCGGCAGGACGCAGCGTCCTACCTGTCCTACCACTTACAAAACGAAATAACAGCTCGAGGAGTCCTACTGGAAGGACAATGATTCGAATTCAGGGTTACCAGGAGATGCAGCGCCGTTCCAGTTACAATATTCAATAATTCTCATTCAAATCACTTCCCTAATTTCTCGATTAGTTTTTAATTTTTCAAAAAGTACCTAGAAAAAATGTGATGATTGCCCTACTTCCTATTATTATTATTATTATTATTATTATTACTGGTTTTCTAAAATACTTCCCCAATTTTTTGATTAATTTCTAATTGCTTAAAAAGTACTTATAAAAGATGTAATAATTACCAAATAAAACTATAATTGTGAGTTGAATTTTTTGGTCCTTCGGAAGGCTCAGTATTGTGTCTGTGTGTGTGTGTGTGTCCATCTTAGTGCAGCTTGTCCTGCCGGAAGTACTTTGGGAAAGACTTCTAGGAGGACAATACCAAGTACTTCCGGAAGGAGCTTCCAGCCGGATGCAGCGTTGGTCGAGTTATCATTAGGGACGGTGACTCGGTGACTGTTGAAATTACAGCTAGTGGAGGATTACTCATAAGACCATTTAAGCCGTGGCCTGCCGTGGGAAATTTTTCGAAAATGTAGTTGCTTAATACAACGAAAAATTAATTAATTTTTTTTGGACATCCGCCATAATCTGGTATTGATTGCACCACTTTTGATTACAGATTTTTTCTGGAAAATTATCTCAATTATTAGCACGTCTGCTAGTGGGTAGTGGGTAGTGTCTTTGTGTACCCCATTAGTGTTACTCCCTCTTCTCCCTCCTGCGTAGCGATTCACCTTTTACTGGAAGGGCTGAGCTCTATCCATCGTGCATACTTCATCAAAAATAGTATTTAGCAAGCGGTATTATAGACGATTTATTATTTACAAAAAAAAGAAAGAAAAAAAGAATGAATGGATGGATGAATGAAATGCATTGAATGTGTTTTACCTTTGGAAACTGAGAATAAAATGACTCCTCTATAGAGTGAATTTACAACATCAGCTCCAATAATGCGAAAAGTTGATTGATTGTGTTTTTATACGTGATCAAGGAGGCTTAATTCTGACCTAATTTCCACTCTTCTAAAGTATCTATATAAGCTCGAAAAATTATTATAAACATTTCACCATCTTTGTTCCTAAATTGCTGCGACATCGTTGATGGAGAATCTTCCAAATACAATTCGATTGTACTTTAATTTGAGGTTTGTTTTCAGCAGCTGATCTATAATAAAATGAAACGGAATAAACTAAATCGCCTGATTCTCTACTTCCATACCTTTCCATTCTCGGAAATCATTTTCTCCTTTTACTTCCAGTCCATTGAAACCACATCTGTAAAATTGCTTTGTGTGTGTCTGTGTGTGTGTCTGTTCGTAAACTATACGTTGGTCGTACACGCCCTTCAAATTATATGCGATAACCGGACAAAAAACATTGTTCGGACTTTTGGTAGGTCCGAACATCATTTTAACCACAAGCTCGTGGTCTTCGAAAAATTTTAGTCCGATGAATATTATCAAATAGGGTTTTCTGAATTGGCTAAACAAAGTACTATACCATAATATTCCTTTACCTCCCGATACAGAAAATGTGAGGCTTTCCCTTTAAGGCGGTTGCCTACCTGCCCGCCTGACGTTTGACACGCTTCTTATCAACCTTGTAGGCAGTTTAACATTGGCTCCTTATGGAGAAAACACAAAAAACGTTACTTTCAAAAAATATCGAGTTTCACTGGAAATGAAAAGGAACAAATCGGACATTTGAGTGCGACGTTGTCGTCAACATGTACGGTTACCAGATGATAACGAGACATTTAAGCTTTAGGTTTTAATCTTTTTTGGTACGTGGTACCTACTTGTCGGGCACTGTCCGCACTACGTCCGTATGGTTTCTGCCCATCGGAAGAGGGCAAAAGAGGGCAAGAGAAGACAAGAGAGGCCAACAGAGGGCAAGTCAGGGTAAGAAAAGGCAAAGAAGGGTAAGAGTTGTCGTCGTCGTCCTTCACCTCGCGATCCTCCCGCAGATTCATCGAAGAATATTTTATGCTTTTCCTCCAGTTAGGGATCACCTTTCGGACGTTATTTTTCTCCGCTGCAGATTTTTCAGCAAACCTCTAAATGATATGAAAATCAAGAAGGCTAATTCTGACCTAATTTCCACGCTTTTGAAGTATTTCTAAGCTCGAAAAATTGAAGAGGTTAGAATCAAAATCAACACGTGCCATTTCACTCCAAGGGCGCAAATAGGCAAAATGCTGTATACGGGTGCAGAAATATTAATTGCTGTGCCTTTGAAAGTGCCGTATGTATTACATACTTCAAGTTCACAGGCGTAGCGAGTGATATTCCTGCGCTTGTGTACAGTATTTGGCCTACTTGCGCCGTTAAAGTGAAATGGCAAGTGTTGGTTTTGTATCTAACTTCTTCAATTGTAAATATTTCACCATCTTTGTTCCTAAATTATTGCGATATCGTCAATAGTGAATCTTCCATATACAAATCGATTGTACTTCATTTTTTCGAATGTCAACAGACCGGAATTGTGGAACCTTAAAATAAAAGTTATTCCAAAGAACATCAACGTAAGACTGAGTGCTTCTCTCCTGGTTAGAAGATTTCTTAGAGATTTTCATGTTTAAAACCTTATATTAAACTCTGTCCCTCATTATTAAGACAGAATTTCACTAGTCTACCGTCGTCCAATCAAGAGAGGAAAATTAGTAAAAAAATAATCACTTTCTTCTACTTATTGTAGCTACTTTCTTTCAAAAGTGATAGAGTCAAATATAACTGCAAGCTGTCAGATTAAGCTGTCTCCTTACCCAGTTGAAGGATGATCACTCGCTGACACACCCTGTGTTCAGTTTCTGTATAGGACGTCCTAATGTACAATATTTAGTGCACACATGCTTGTGCAAACGTACAAAGGCTCTTCCTTGATCGTCACTTCTCAGCGCCATAAATTCAAACTTTCACTTAGCGGAGATAGAATTTAAAGGGAATGTTCGGTGTAGCGTGAAATTCGAGGCGGGCGCAGAGCTCTCGACCCTCTGCAACCGAGTCAATGGAGCAGCAGAACGATTCAAAGGGAGACCAAATACCTAAGTTGGAATATTTATAATCTTGTTTGATGTTAACTACATATGATGTGGGTCGGGTAACGTCCACGTGTATCGGCATTTCGGTATTTCATCTCCTCTGTATGGCGACGAATTTCAGCGACCTGCTTAACCGAAGCAATTTAGTCATGAAAATATTGCGATATTTTGAACACTTTTGTTTCAGATTTCGCGGTTATCAAATGTCGCCTGCCTTTAGTGGAAAATGACGTCGAGTAGTTTGCGTATTTAAACTCTCAATTAAACTTCCTAATGATCCTTAATTGCTTTTTTCATCGATTTCAGCCTGATGCTAAGATCTGCCGCTAACAGTATTATTTTACTTACAATTACAACGGTGCGCTTATCTGTACGACTGTATGATTATAATTAATTTTATCTCCAACATCACGACTCGAGGTGCAGAATGAATCAAATAGTCTTCTTTTATCTGTCACCAGCAACCACAATAAACTGGTGTATTCTACAAACACAGAGTTCAGTGCAGTAATTAATACCGCAAATTCGTATATCGACTGTGTGTTCTACTCTCTAATTTCGAAAAACGCTATTTCGAACGCCAATATAAATGAGATATGAATTTTATAATTGAAGATATTTCGGAAAACGAAGCTTACCTATCCATTTTTCAATTTTTGATTGCTTCTCACGTAACTGTACAAAATTTTAGTTCGACCACTCGTCAATAGGTTTATTACAAGCTACCGTAAACTGGGGTGACTTTGCCGAAAATCTTGGGGTTTTCAAACTTTGAACAGCTGTAGCGCGTGATCTATTGGAGATGCAGGAAATCTAAAAACTGTTCCAGATTTGTTGAAGCTTTGGGAATAAGATTAGCTACGGGAATCAAAATTTCTCTCTCCCTACCCCTCCCAAAAAGGCCTAAAGATGAATCGGCTAAGTTACCTGCGCACTGGGTGGCATTGCCGGTACATAAGAAATGCATAGAAAATGAGTGGAAATGTTCAAAATTTATTACGAAAGGCCATGAAAACGAAAGAAAACTTGCAATTTAAGTTAAATTACGTCTTCGGGGTTGTTGAATATTCCTCGGAATACAATGAGCTTAAGTAAAATTCATGATAATGGCAGCAAATTTCACGTAATCAAAATCATCCTTCAGAGGATAAATTCGTTTTTGTCTATTTTGATATTGCTCGTCCACCCGGATTCCGACGGATATCATTATCTGTAGATACGAGTAATTATAAATTGTTCTAACTGGTATCTTGTGATAACAACAGTTTGGCCCTCTCCAACTCCCACGAGCACATAAACAACACCCTCACCTCCCTTTCTGCTGCTGGTTACCTCTGCAACATATAGACAACCTTTCCTGAGCCTATAGCCCAAGAGTGTAGCTCCGTAGCTCCATAATAACAATATTTAAAAAAATTGGCATGCGGCAAAGTCACCCCTAGGCAGTTTCTCGCTTACACCTTGTGATTGCAAGCAGGAAAATGCCTAGACCTGTACATCCTTGGAAATCTGAGAGTTCAGGCTTTAAAATGACACTACGTACAATAACTTTTCTGTGAGTGCCTGGTTGGATTCCACAGACCTTATTTGTCAGGTTGCTATTTGGAAACTTTTTCTATGTTTGAAAAACAGCCTAGGGGAGGGTGGGGTAAAAATCCGCTATGGGTAAAAATTTTATAGGTATTATTTTTTTAAATAAAACTGTATAAAAATGCCATGTTTTGTTGCTTCTAGTTAGTTGGCAACACTGTTCACGTGTATGTACAATTTCAATGCTGCATGTCCAGTATAAACCACGAAGCAAAAACAAATTTTTTTGCACAACTTTTGATAAAATATTTTCTCATTTTGGAAATGAGATTTGAAGTTTTCCACAGAGTTGCATATGTGTCAAAAGTTTAAAATTGAATCATGGTTAGCTAAGTGCTTAATTTTGACAATTGGTTTCATAAGCGACAAAACCTGCACTAGAGAGCGCTACAAATTCACCTGCGCGGGTGAAACGGAAAGGGTGATCGTGGATACTTTTAAATGGAAATAAGTATTGCTATCCTTAGGAGGGTAAAAAACGGCTGACAATTATTCCATCCACTTACACTGACTATAATTCTATTCTTTAGTAACAGTACAATAAAATGTATGACGAGTTATTTGTTAAATCAATCGTTTAAAAGTTGGCTGTAATCTTATAAAAAATTGCACATGATCACCTTTTCAGTAGGCAGGGCTACCGACATTGGGAACTCCAAGTTATAGTGCCTATTATTACATTCATACTTTTTACATCAGAAGTAATTTCATTAATGTCCTCGCGCTGGCTATTGGGGCAAAAGTCCTCTTCGATTTTGGTTATGAAGTGATAATTTCTTCTCATTTCTAGGAATTACAAACGTACCTATGTATCTGACAGAAAAGCAATAGCTCAACAAATTCTCGAAGATGCTAAATCTAGAAGAACATTGGGGGAAAGCATCAGTAGTATTGCCAGTAGTTATGGATTGGAGGAATCTGCGTTAAGGAAACGTTTCAAAAATGGTAAACTTATTATCATTATTTTTTTGAATTCCAGACTTTTATATACAAACTTATCGCGTGTATACGAGCGAGTAAAGCGCTGCGAATACTGAAAAACAGAGAAATCTTGACCAAAATGGAGTGTTGAAAGAATCAAATGAAAAGTTGGAGAATTTAGAACCGCAAAATATTAACCAAAATTAAACAGATACGTTGGAAGAATTGAAAAAAAAAATTGAAAATTAGGAACCAGGAAATGTTGACTCACACATCGAAAAAAAGTGTTCGAGATATTTTACCACTGCCCAGAATAAAAGTAAATATTGATCTAGCAAATTTTAATTCAATTTTACATATCTACATCAGATTTTAAAAAAATGTTCTTTCATGTTTTAGGATAAACGCCAAAGAAAAAGAAGCGCGCCAAACAAGGATCTTCTAAAAATTCGCGCTGAAGAAATTCAAGCTGAGCAGTCTACATCTGAAAAAAAATCTCAGAAAAATTCTGAGCCTGCTACAAAAAATTTGGAGCCTGCTACATCTTCAAGACACCGTTTATTTCAAGTTTCAACAGCCAACTACAAAACAGAAAATTAAGGCTAAGCAATCTGCGTCTCAAAGAAGACCTTCGAAAAATTCAAAATCTGTGCCTGTGAAGTGCTCATTATTTCAGCGTAAACCACTTCCCACTTCAGACCCCAGTGAAGAAGATTTTTGTTCGATTTTCAATGATCATTTTGAAAATTCAAAATGTGCTGAATTATGGATCCAAATTAATCCGTGTGAAAAATGGGTTCACAAAAATTGCACAGATTATACCGGAATCGGTTTTTATGTCTGTGATCTTTGTAGATGTGCATGGGGTATTAAAAAGCCTTAAGAATGCGAATTTTGTGGGGTTAGACTTTTGCCCCATACAATGAGGCATAAGTCCTACTCAAAAGGTGTCTTTTAAAAATGTTATTTTCTAAAAATAAAACCGATTTAATGAATAGATGGCGCTTTTGTATTGTAGCTTAAGATCCATCCAGTCACTGATGTCCCTCCAGTCACTAATGCGATACTCGAAAGGGTAGTTCCTGTTGCCGGGGGTGCGGTGTCATAGGGGCCACTTTGGCATGCGTGCATCGCTATACGTCCCACCACACCATATTAACATTAAAAAAATATTATTCACGTAATAGTTTTATTCAAGCAGATACATTCTGCAGAACACTAAGTGCGGACTCTAGCCTCACCCTCCTCTACCTTTACCACCTATTTCGGCCTGAGATACGTCTCACTGGTTTTTGAAGTGTTTGTACTCGTATCTACGTCCCTTCATCGATCTATGCCCTTAGAAGGGTAAGGAATAAATTTGTATGGTCAAAAATGAAAATCGGCAAAGTTACAGTCATCCCGGTTTACGGTAGCAAATAATTCGTGAGACAAATTCTAATACTTTTTTGGAGACCCCAGAGGCGGAAAAGTATTGACTTTCTCCTGGATTCTTAATTTCTCCATAAACGGCTTTTAAGATGGCTACTACGTCATTCATGGTATATACATGTACTTTAAGATTATTTTTAAAATGCTTACAAAATGGTAAGAAATTTCTATTTTCGGACTAATTTTGTGTGTTAAATTTTGACCGAATCATTCTTAATACTCACTGTGGTTTTTCAATAACTTTTTTCCCTAATTTAGACACTATGTTTCACTAGATTTCACATATTTCACAATACATATTTGGTTACATTTTCAATCACATAATTGAATGAAATCTTACACTCGTAGCTTCGATAAAAAGTATCCAAACCGAAATTAGTGACATGAAAAACTACAAACCTATCTTCTTTTGTTTTATGCTTAGAACAATTTGTACTATAACGCTATTTTTAGGATCAGTGATGCCACTATTTCAGCAAACAATCTGTATTTCGAGAAAAAATGGCCATGTCATATTTATCCTCCCTGTTATCTTGGGCGGTCTTCCCCTACATAGTTCGTATCTGAAAAAACTTTGTAGTCTTGACGGTCTAAAACAGTGCAACATGGACTCCTGTACTCAAACTCAGCGGAACTGCCTCACCGAATAACCACTGCAATTTACCACGGTCTTTGCTTAAACGCTTTCATAACTGTCAATTACCTCTTTGAAATTAGCCAATTATGTCAGAATTATCTTTTAGAATAATCCCCGAGTTAGGAGTTTTATAAAATATCACAAGAATTCGGAAATTTTGCTGGTAATTTTCATCCACATCAATTTTGTAACATATATGGTTGTACCACGATGATAATGTACACAGAAACTACCACAACCAGTTTATCAGTTCTGTCTACTTCCAATGATGATGAGTCTCAGCCCCTTTGAAAGTATGCGTAGACAACTATATCTACGTGGTGTCAGGATAAGCTACTTGAACACCCGACTGAAAGAGGATCACATGCTGTAAAACACCCCATATGATCTGCATACTGGTCACGTGTAACACTCGCCCAGTGAAATAAAAAAGAATGCCGTGCGTCGTTCTCCTGCGAAATGAAACATTTCGCCGTTACACCAAATTTTACTGGGCTAATCCGAAACATTTTCAGAATGCAAAGGATATCATCGTGACAGCAAATAATGAGATGACGTGTAATATACGCGAAAGTAAACTACATCTTCGACAGCATGCGCGAATAACAAATTGGAAAGAGTAAAATAAGATGCTCGAGAATATCCTGTATATAAAATACTGTGTATATTTTAACGCTCGGAATATTTCCTCATCATTTCGAAGCGCCGGGAAAATCGAGGACCATCAGGTAAATAACACACTGATATTACTTCGGTGGACGTTGACCCTCGCAAAGTGAGATCTAGACTAATACGAAGACGTACATTCGCGCAAATAAAGTAAATTAGTTTTATTTTATGTACCTAATCTGAAACGAGGAAGGTGTAATTTTGATCAAATTCCATTCTCAAGCTCGTATATGCGCAGAATCGTGCGTTCGCCCCAAAATTTCTCGATCTAATTTCCTCATCTTTACACAGATGTAACAGCAAGTTTTTGCTGGGGTATAACAAAAGTCAAGGAGCAACTGGACTCGGGTACTGCACGACACTATGTGACGTTCTCAGGGTGACAGAATTCTCAAAAAGAGTTGCAAAATTAGAACTGGGAAGGAAGCGTTTCCTCGGATACTTAAAGCAGATATCCACAGTTGGGTTGACTCAAATTTTTCCGAAATATCAGGCTTGTAGCGCAGTCATATTTTGGAAGAAACTGGGAGTGCACAACTTGCAAGCACATAATGGTGTTTATTCCAGAATCTCACGTAAGGTTCCGCGGAGATTTCAGACAAAAGTCATTTCTTTCCACGTCCTGAGTCTTATCTAACAGGGAACTTTTACTTTCCCCAGCTAAGCATATTCCCGAAGCTTCAACCAATCCGGAACAGTCTTTAGATTTCCTGTATCTTCAATATATATCACGCGCTACAGCTGTTCAAAGTTTGAAAACCCCAAAATTTTTGGCAAAGTCACCCCGGTTTACGGTAGCTGACAACCAGCGATAATTTTCTTTCTTTTTTCTCCAATTTCAAACGACTTTTGTCTACTTTCATAATTTCGCTTCTCCTCTTCATGCCAAATCTGACAGATACAGCTTTGCGGATATAATATACACACATGATTGTCACATTCCATGAGTTAGTAGACCATAAGTTAGAACGCTTTATTGAGAAATCTGTTTATCAACTTGACTAACTTCAGTGAGGAAGATGTTTATCAGTGTGTTTTTCCAACCTTCGATTCCCAAGATCCCAACATCATTGAAACAATTTATACTAGAAATTGCGACTGTTATCGGCGAGTTGTTGAACAGAAATAGATATCCAAAGCTTCCGGGTTTCTTCTCTGCATGTTATGTACCTGATGTCATCCGTAAGATCATAATTAATATTCGATTAGTGAACCCAATTTATTCAAATCCACCTTTTGAATTTCGACGAAAAAATCTTAATTTCTGATTACAATAATAGTTCCTTCTTTGTCATTAAAAACCAAAAGGGAGCAGAAGTATCAAGATTATAAAGAAAAAAATGTGGCAGTATCCACTTATATCCGCGATTTCGCTAATTACGTCTTGCCATTCGATGTGTACCCACAAATCAAACGAGCAACTAATTGTCAAGAAAAAACTAGAACGAAAATGAATGACGTGGGTCTCAACACCACCAACAGAACGAAGAAATAGCTTAATGAATGGACTAACGAAGCTTTTGGGGTTGAAAATTTAATCAGTGAAAAATTTGCCTCTACTCGATGACTTGGCAAAAAGTCCTTTTAAAAAGCTCAAAACCATAGGATTTCTTTTGTTCCAAATTAAGACTTATCCAGGTTCAAAACAATTTCAGAACGTCGAATGGAAACGTATCGAAAAAGTATCAAAATAGGAGGTACTCTTGATCGTTCAAGTTCGAAAATGAAATCAGATTTTCGATCCAGCCCGGATTTGGTCTCCAAATTTGACTTTTTATCAGGAGCCGGTTTAACTTCGCTGAAAAAAGTGAGTTATTTTGGGGTCGCTGCATTCGAGAATGCAATCCAATTTTCGACTCAGTTCCGATTAGTAATTCAAAGTTGACTTTTTCCTCCGGACCAATTTCAAAATAATTGAGCAAAGATATCAGTTTAGTGTTTTCTATATCGCCGATTTCAAAAATTCAATCTTATGTGGAATCTGACCGAGATTTGGGCCCAATGTTGCTATCTTACGAGTTTTTGAAAAAACCGGCATCACATAAAGAAGTTGTAAGTTTCGATGTACATATTTATTCCTATGACAAAATCAAATCTCAAGAATTTTCATGAAAGGAATCCGGGCTGTCTTACTTTTGACTAATTGCACGTCAGGATTGTCATAAACTAAGCGATTATTTGGAGTTTATAATCATCGAGTGGCCACTAATCAACATACCAATCAGGATGGCACGGTCAGCAGATGACAAATTGGACGTCATTTTGAAGAAGCTGGAAACAGTAATGAACGAAACGGCGGAAATAAAAGAAATGAAAAAGCTCCTCGAGAAACTAGAAGACCTCCCCATGAGGGTTTCAAACATCGAGGAAGACGTTATGGGCATTGCAGAGGAAGTGAAGGACTACCGCGAAGAAAATACAGTTACTAGCAAACATTGAGGAGCTCGAACAATACAGTCGATGTAATAATCTGCTGCTGAGTGGCATCCCAAAGTAAAACGGAGAAAACTTGAGACAAGCGCATGATTACTGCAGAGGCGGAAAAATTAGAAGTCAACTTATGTGACTACGACATATCAATAACCCACCAATTGCCCAACAGAAGAGACGAAACACTCATAATAGCAAAATTAAATAACCGGGAGAAAAAAACAGAAGTGATTAAAGTGGCTAAGAGGATGAGAATAAAAACTTCCTGTATCGGTTTGACATCAGGCTTGCCAATATACTGCGATGCCCATTTAACCAACACAAACAAACGCATACTGATGAAAGCAAAGAAGCTCAAAAACATCGGCGCATTGAGATATGTGTGGGTAAAGGACTGCCATGTCCGCATAAGGGTGACCGAAGACAGTGAAGCTATAACTCTACGCTCAGAACAGCAGCTCGAAGAACTGGCCAGACATCTCGACCAAAAGACCAACGAAGACGGGAGAGGCGAGACGACCGAGGGCACGGAGACTGGAGGGACAATCAACGCGAAAAAAAAAGAACGTAGACCAAAGGAGCCCACAGACAACTCAAAACCAAAGGACCAAAAACGGCGTTAAAAGATATGCAAACCACCTCGCAAAATTGGGAACCATGGAAGCAGAGTAACGAACAGCGCAATGTAACATGTGGGTAAGTCACCACTGATCGCCAACTCCACTAACCCTCAAAGTAAGTTCCCCTATAAAGAATTACATGTTTCGGCAAACAAGGAGGAAAACAAAACTGTGTACAAACTTTGGAAAAAACAAATGTCCTAACCCGTTTAGTGGACACCGTGGGGCATTATGTCCACAAAAAACCGTCAACTAAACCCCATGCCCTGAAAGGGAAAAATATTAAAAACAAATTTTGGGAACTACAAACTCTCTTTTCCAACTGCCAGGGCTTAGCCACTGAAGAACGACTTTTGGAAGTAGAAAATGCTTTAAAAAAGGTAAAATTTGATGTGTTAGGATTTAGTGAAATAAAAAGAAAAGGAGAGTTTCTTCAAAAACGGAACAATGGAAATCTATTCTACTTCTATGGAGAAACGTTAGGGTACAGAGGCGTAGGCTTTTACATTAACAAAAGTATTATCAAACGGATCGTCGAACTGAAAGGGATCTCAGAGAGGATTGCTGTCCTAAAACTTAAAGCAGACTCAAAAAATAAAATCACATTCATACAGGTGTACGCCCCCACCAGTGGCGTAGCCAGACTTGGTATGAAGGGAAGGGGGGGTCGTTTCACTTTTACAACATTACAGGTGTAATACTTACTATTACCAAAATAAATTTTAATTTTTTCACATTGTCGGCCGATGTCAGGGGGTTCAGACCCCCCTAGTTACGTCCCTGGCCCCCACTTAGGATTCCAACCAAGACGAAACTGATAGGTCCTATCAACAGCTAAATGAAACAGTGCAAAAAGAAGGGGAATGGACCACAATAGTAATGGGTGACCTCAACGCCAAGGTGGGCACTAGCAGGGCCAGACATGCATGGTTGGGACAATTTACACTAGATGTACGACCAATAAAAACGGGTACAAATTGATAGAATTTGCGGATCAAAACAATTTAAAAATTGCTGCAACCTTTTTAAAGAAAAAACCCACAAGAAAGTGGACCTGGGAATCTCCCAATGGCCACACCAAAAATGAAATTGACCACTTCCTTACAAATAAGATACATAACATACAAAATCTGGAAATTATTAATAGCTTTGGCTTCTCCTCGGACCACAGGGCGGGTATGACCACTGTCAAAGCTGCATAACCGTAATCCTAACACATTAGGGACCAAATTGATACAGGGAAGCAAACGAAATTTTGGCTAATGAATTGAAAAAGAAAAATCTTGCGAATAATAAACAAGTTCAAAAGATGTACAACATCTTGGAAGACACCATTAAGCACACTATCAAGAAGGTAGGGATTAGGAGGCCTATCCTAAAAACGGACGACCAACTCTCGGAAAATACAAAAAATCTTTTGGAAATAAGAGAAACGTTAAATAAAAAACCACAGAAAACAAGAAGTGTAGAGAGGATCGAACTTAGCGAAATACGGAAACTAGTAAGGAGAGAAATCCGTCAGGATGTAAGAAAATTCGATACTTCTCTAGTTGAGAATATAATTAGTTTAAATGGTTCCACAAAATTAGCCAAAAAACACACACAAAGAGGATTCCCCATGTTTATTAAATTGAGAAACGAGTATGGCGTACTAAAATATGGTAGAGAAGAGATTTCAGAAATCGCTACAAAATTTTACAAAAACCTATACGCCAAAGACGGCAACGACAAGCCATCTGAGTGGAGAAGTAAATGCATAGAGAGGGAATCACTACACCCCTCCTGTTGAAGGAGGAAGTGGCCAAGGCTATAAAAAAGGAAGTAAAAACAAACAAGGCCCCGGGACCAGATGACATTGAAAACGAGGCAATCAAAATCGTATCAGAAACCCTAATTGAACCCCCTAACAGAAAGTTTTAATAAAATTCTACAATTAAGGAATACACCATCGCAATGGAATATTTCAGAAATAATTTTATTACACAAAAAAGGCGACCGGGCGGGCGTTAGCAACTACAGACCGATAAGTCTATCACCAAACTTGGAAAAGCTGTTTATGAAAATCCTGAAAAATCGAATTTACAACACTCTGGACTCGCAACAACCGATATAACAAGGGGGGGGGTAGGAAAAATTACACGACAATAGACAACATCCAATCCCTTAACCAAATAATAGAAAAATCTAAAGAATTCAATATAGAAGCTTGGCTGCTGTTCATAAGATTTCAAAATAAAACATTCGATTCGGTATACCACAAGAAACTTTGGGAGGCCATGGCAGCACAGGAAATACATGCAGGTATAATTGGAACCTTCGAAAATACGTACAGCAAATCATCGGCATATGTAAAAAGAGACATAAAGGGGGACTGCTTCCCTATCCAGAGAGGGGTGAAGCAAGGGGACCCGCTATCCTCAAATCTATTTAATTGCAGTCTGGAACAAATCTTTAGGAACTTAAACTGGGGAAAAAGGGACTAAATATTTTGGGGAAACAAATAAATAACTTAAGATTTGCTGACGACATAGTGCTGGTGGCAAAAAGTTTTGACGAAATGTTGAAAATGGCAAAAGACCTGAAAATCCAAAGCGAGGCCTTCGGCCTATCCATGAACTTATCAAAAACAAAATTTATGTCCAATAGGTGGGGACTAAACGAATTTTATCTGGACGGAGCAAAAATAAGCAGGGTGGAAGAATACAAATACTTAGGTCAAACCGTAAAATTTAACCTCAACATGGAGGGTGTTAAAAGAAAAAGGATCGCTAACGGCTGGAAGGCATTCTGGGAAAACAAATCCATATTAAAAAGTAAAATGAAACTGAAACTGAGAATAAAAATCTTAGAGAGTTATGTGCTCCCTGTACTGACATATGGCACTCAAACATGGTCCCTTACCAAAAGCCAATTGCAACGGTTAATACAAACATATAATTCCAGGCTAAGAAGCATTCTAGATTTTCGGCTGAAAGACGAAATCAAAATCAAAAATATCCAAAAACTGACCGGGTCGAAAAGCGTGGGCTGCAAAATGAAAAAACTTAAACTATGCAGGCCATATGTCCAGAGGAAACCCGGACAAATGGAACATCAAATGCACACTCTGGGACCCGCGTGACCACAAAAGGAACAGAGGTCGCCCAGCTATGAGGTGGAAAGACGAGATATTAAAACATCTTGGACCCTGTTGGAGGCGTACTGCGGCGAACCGTAAGGCCTGGCCAAAGGTGACGGAGACATATGTCCTATGGTGGGCGGAGTAGGTGGAAAGGGTACTGGGTTACACGAGGGTTACTATAGGGCTACGTGGGCAACTAGAGGGTAGCTGTAGTGAAATCAGTTACCCGTAAACTGAGCATTCTGATTGGCTGAATGACAGTTGATGTAAAGTAATTTGAGGGTAACCGAGGGTTCCAAAGTGGTAACTTTTCAGCGGATAATTTGAGGGGAGCTAACGGCGCATTTTGAGAGTGTCATATCCTGCCTTATTTAAGGTATAGGACCTATAGTACGCAGGAAATGCATTGCAAACATTCAATCGGGTTTACATGCTTGACCTTCCGACGTGAACATTTGATGCACACGAATATAATGACGATAACGCAAACACATACGATCACACCAATAATTCTGAATGAAACATATCTGGATTCTTCATCAACGTTTTGCTTGCCGGGCTGCCAAATATCACTAACAGCAGTTTGAATCCATGTCCACACCCCTTTCCCAGCGTTAACTAGCCATTCCTTGACATCCGCGAAAACTGAACGTATCCACTGAACTGCGTCCGCGGCCCATCTAGTAACATTACTGAACACGTTACTTGCTGAATCCATTGTCTTCCCTTCGTCTATAGAAACAGTGAACAAGTACATAATATCAATTTTCGAGTTAGCAATTACACATTTGAATGCGAAGAGAAATTTCGTCGGCTAAGCGGTAAATAACAGTGTAATTATTATGCAACAAGGGCGAGAATTCAACTATTATCGACTAGTGTGAAATTTCCGACTCGAGCCGAAGGTGAGGGCCGAAAACACACGAAATGATCGTTTTCATTCTCAACCTGATTGTATACAACGTTTTATTCAATTGACGTTTGAAATAGAATGCGTCATTATTTCATCGTATAGAGTGTAGACCAGGGGTGGGCAACCCAGATTTTATCAAGTTGTTGGAAGAAATGCAAGGCCAAAGATAACACTAATAATTAGTGACTAACTGTTGTAATAACAATAGTAGTGACTTGTTATTGTATTTGACTGTATGCAGGCATCATGCCTCATATAACGAACATCTTGTTATGTCCTTGTGTAACATTTTATTTGCGTCAACCATTCATGCGCTCTTCAGGAGTAAATTATTTTAAAAGTTGGGAGTTTTGTTTTCATTACCGAAATATCTGTTACTGAAACAAAAGTTACTTACCTATTTTAGTGATATGCCTAAATGTTTAGAAAGTTTTTTGTTTTTTTTGTTATTAGTTTTCGTTCTCTCGTTCTGTAAATATATTGAAGATTGAAACAGATGTTACTTTCACTATAGTATTAAGACCAAATTTGGTCATAGTTTTTATTTTTTTATTATTAATAATTTTTTTTTTAGTGATAAGCCTAAATCTTTAAAAAATGATATTTGTTGTTAGTTTTTGTTCGATGTTATTTTCATTGTGGTACCTACTAGAAACAAACAAGGTTTTTTATTATATTTTTTTTTCTTTTTAGTCTGATAAATACTGAAATAAATGTTACTTTCGTTGTGGTACTGAAACCAAACCTCTGGTCCTAGTATTTAGTTTTTAGTTTTCATTTTTTTAAAATTACTTTCGTTGTGGTAGGTAATAGGTATTAAAACTATAATTTGGTTACATAGTTACTCACTCATAAGTTTGTTAATAGTTTCTAGATTTTTATTTTATTTTGGTGCTTTCATTATGGTACTGAATTGCTGAAACCAAATTTGATTAAATGAGTTAGGTACTTCCTGTTTTTTGTTCTGAAAAATACAGGAACAAATATTACTTTCAATACAGTACTGGAGTACTTATTGTATCTAGTTTGATGTAATTGGTTAAAATTTAAATAAAACACTCCGGTTATGATGTCAACATTGAAATTGAACAGTATTTTTGTCACTAAAAATTGGTTTAGTTGGATGGGGAGGGGGAAGAAAAATTAGTAAAGCTATTACAGGAAAAGAAGCATCAGATATGTATGAGCAAAATATAACACAAGAAAAAATGGTCACTTAAAATTATTAGTGCCGCCCAGTGGAAATTGCTTAAAATATGCTCTGAGTGTCAACTTATACTGCTACACAATAATTTGTTGCCCAAATTTAGGAATCTTTATAGGTGTCTTATTAGTCTGCATGGACATGGTAGTTGTTTGACATGCCTTAAGGCTGATAGTAAAGTAGAGATTGAGAAACTAAAAAGAGACGCAGGTTACTCGTATTTTTGCTGAGAAGCTACAGATATATTTTTATAATCTTTAATACCTTCAACTGTGTGTGCCGATGTTGATGATAATGCCAACCACAAACATGGAGCCACTAACATTGCGATAATGGCAGCCATCACTCTGGTACAAGAGTTCCTACGTTGACATTTGACACAGTTCATCTTGGTACTGCAGTATTCCTGAGTACTTGATGTGTTTTGTTTTTTTTATAAATCGAAAACGCAGTTTAACAAATCAGCGTAGTATCAATCGTGATGTGAACAACTTTCTCGCGAATCATTTGGAAAACATTAAGGAACTTCCATAAATACGGACGTTCACGGGAGACAAGATTCACTATGACAGTGCTCTATAAACTAAAACGCAGAGTCATAGATCATATCTAGTATTACATATAATTAGTATCTGTGACATGAACAACATTTACGCAAATCTTTGGGAACATTTCTCTCGAACTTCCTGAATGAGATGTTATACTTACCCATACATAGAATCCGCAACGACACCCGATCATCCGGCTAGGGAAAACACAACTCGTCTTGCAATAAATTACAAAGAGAGATGAATATTGAATGAGAGGAGGGTGAGGAGTCGAAACCCTACCGATAATTGCAAAACGTTTGGAGAGATAAGACTATTTTTTTTTTTTTTAACTCTAACCGTTCTTTATCATTTATCTACTTTGACACTGAGTAGGTTTTTCTATGTAGCCTTACAATCTTATATTTCTACTTTACTTTCTGTTATGTCTGTGAGCCACCACCTACTCCGCCCACCGTTGGGCATATGTCTCTGTCACCCTCTTCCAAGCCTTCGCAGTCTGTTTCCAGCAGGGCCCTATAGCAGTTTTAAGATTTCATCTACCTAGCGCGTGACCGGTTGGCCTTTGCTTCTGCTATGGTCCAATGGGGTCCAAAGAGTACATTGCAGGTTCCATTCCTCAAGATTCCCTTTCGTCATGTGACCAGCATATTTGAATTTTAGTTTTTTGATTTTACATCCGATACTTTTTGTCCCCAGTTGTTTTACAATGGATTTTGTTTTTATCTTTTATAAGTGTACGTCCAGTATACTCATCCTTAGCATAGAGTTTTGAGTTTTTATAAAACGCTCAGACTGTTTTTTCGTGAGTAACCACGTTTGGGCCCCGTATGTCAACACCGGTAGCACACAACCCTCCAAAATTTTTATTTTGAGTTTGTTTTTCATTTTGCTTTTTTAAATTGTTTTGTTTTGCCAAAATGCTTTCCATGCATTAGCGATTCTTTCGTTTATAATCCCTTCTTATACTGGAGTTAAATTTTGACGTTTTGCCTAAATATTTATATTCTTCTAGCCTGCCTATTTTTGCCCCATCTAACCAGAATTCGTTGATTCCCTTCCTGTTCGACATAAATTTTGATTTTGACATGTTCACGGATAGTCCAAAAGTCTGGCTGTGTTGTTTTAGGTCTTTCACCATTTCCAGCATCTTAGATTTGTCATTTGTTTGCCTAGGAGTTTTAGTCCCCTTCCCTCCCGATTCGAATTTTTGAAGATCTGCTCACGGGCGCAGTTAAATAAATTCGGCGACAAGGGGTCCCCTTGTTTTACCCTCCTTTGGATGGGGAAGCATTTACCCTTTATATCTGTTTTGATGTAAGCCTGTGAATTATTGTACATGTGAATCCGAAGCGGAGAGGCGAAATGGGGCCCGGTGCAGATGCGATACTTGAAAGGGTAGTTTCCGGGGCCAGGGGTACGATGTCTGGGGAGCCAAATTGAAAAAAAAAGACTGAATAATTTTGCGTTTTCTTCAAGTTAACCCAAGATTTTGGCAATCGGTGGTGAAAAGTTAACTATTATTACTAAATTTAATTAGAAACAACGTAAATCCGAAATACATAATTCAAAATGTGGAGCTACTTACTAATAATATAGTCAATTTTCTGAAGGTAATAATTCGCAAGAGAATGGTCGAAACTATAATATGGAAGTTGCTTTATAAAAATGTAAATATCGTTTCCTACAAATTTCATTCTTATCATTTTTCACGTAATTTCGCTTACTTTCGAGAAATTTCGACATAAATGGAAAAATTCGTTTACTTCCCATTAGACTACATGTATTTCATTTTGGTTCTTTTCCCCAATATTGATAACGAGGGTTCTGGTGACGTCATGTGTCACTGCCTCATAAAATGCTAAAACAATCGTGACCAATTCATAAATCACCCTGCAGCATATCACCCGAACCCGCAGTTGCTTGCGGCACTTACTTACATCGGATGGCCATATAGCGCCGAGCCCCGTGTGCTCGCACTTTGATCCGAGGGGCGGAGGACAACCCCTTGCACACTTTGTTCGAGTATGAGACCTGGAAGCAGGGGAGGCGCGGGACAGTATTAGCGATCGATCCCGGCGGCAACAGGAGGGACAGAGATGGTGTGATCGACCATCTCGCGCCGGACACTTTGGTTCTAGAAACGTTGAACCGTGGAAACAAATGAAACCGGGTGTCCGCCTTTATCTCGACCATCATGAAGAAGATGGAGACAGAATAGTCAAAGCAGAGGACCGACTAACAAAGCTCGGCCCACACTCAACACAACGACTCTATACCATCCTAAAGTTGCTGCAGCTGCTGCGGACCCCGGCAGGCTTACTCCGCCGTCACTACCTTCCTGCATCGCCACACGTATTAGAACGAGAAAGTGCGTCCGGTTGTGGTGCACCCGAATTTTAGGTTAATGCTGGGTGAGCGTTACCTCGGTCAATAGGTTGTCCCATAATGACCCAAGCAGGACAGCGTGAATCCGAAGCAGAGAGGCGAAATGGGGCCCGGGACAGATGCGATACTCTAAAGGGTAGTTTCCGGGACCACGGGTATAATGTCTGGGGAGCCAATCTG
The DNA here is from genome assembly GCA_031841125.1 of Acanthococcus lagerstroemiae. Classification (NCBI taxonomy): domain Eukaryota; kingdom Metazoa; phylum Arthropoda; class Insecta; order Hemiptera; family Eriococcidae; genus Acanthococcus; species Acanthococcus lagerstroemiae. Next base: position 44,757,685 of record CM063110.1, read on the forward strand.
GCACGCGTACATCGCCATATACTCCACCAATATAGTTGCTTGATATTATGACTTATTAAAATAATAAAAATGAATACAAATTCAACATAATGTTTCCTCACAGTTTATCCGTGTATTTGTATATAGGTACAAGAATACACAAAGGTAAAATAATAAATATATTATTCTTATAATATTTATTGAAAAGATTAATGAATGTGGGCAGTAATGTGAACACGGACCTACCGCAAGTAAAATATTGGTTGGCACTAGGTACCATTCATCATGTACTTCATACTTTAAAAAATTAATAAACTGTACGGATTTTTGCTTATAACGATGAGGCCGTTTTCTCGTGTACAATAATAAATTAACAAAATGACAACTATGAGACTGAGTTTTGAAAACAAAAGAGGTACATCCATTCTTCTTTGGATTGGTAAAAAAATCATTATTCTATTACAAATGTTCTAGTTCATCCTCAAAATAGGGGTTTGTCCTCTAACCCCGGAAAAACTTTTATGAGTTCCTAATGATATGTATTTAACGGGTATTTATCGTATTTTTCGGGCAACGTTCGACGTGAAAAGGCGATGCCCATAAATACACCGAAGATAACGCAAAAACATGCGACTGCACTACCAATTCCGATGGCAACAAATGCATATTTGTTCCAGTATCGAGTAATGGTTTCATCCACAATGTCCCTGGACAAGATCAATATTCCGTCATGAACCTCTTTCTCTGCCATAACTGAAAGCACCACTCCACTAATCGTTGTCTTTTTCCAGTCCAGGACATTTTGGACGGGGTTACCAACGAGTCCCTTCACTTTTTCAGGAATCTCTGTAAAAACAGATGAATATATTATTTCAATTTCAATTTATTCAATTCAATTTATACAATTCGATAGTAATGTGATAGGTAGATGACCCCCCGATGACCTAGTGGTCCGAATGGGGAATTTCAATTTTTCGATTAAGCAAATTATACGCTTAAATACAAAGAAAAATGTCGTCGGCGTTGTGGTAAGATTCGCCAAGTTGGTACGTACAAAGTGAAAAATGAGTTAGGTAACTTTGTGCAGTCATCAAGCTACAAGGGTTCATCAGTTAGTAAGAATTACGAAGATCTAACTCGCATATATTACCCTCAAACTGAAAGAACTGTTCAACTGCTTGTGTTTTCTCGAGGACATTTGAGGGTCGGACGACTTTCATGAACAGTTTGTTAGAGTAATAATCTCGGTGAATTTTACCACCAAGCCGACAATCTATTCATTACAAATACTCTAGGTATTTTACCTGGAAGATGAGTGCATATATGTCACTCTTATCTCCCTCAGCTGAAAAAAAAATGTGTTTGTCCCTTCTGATACCAGAGGTGAACCGTTTTTAATGTACGTTTGCGATTTGAACAGATTTACTTCCGATTTACAAACTTCATATTTGTCGAGGTACAGGGGTACGTTTTATCACCCCTACCCCTCGCTCCCAACAAAAATCGGGACGTGGATACAGAGTATTATTCTTTAAATCGGGTTTATTAAGTATACAGGGTGTTCCACGAAAGTTACCCCCCCCCATTTTTTTCCGAACCGATTGGCGGATCTTTGCCGGACAAATTGCCATCTTCTTGCGGTAAGGTATAGTTTCTGTAGGACTTGAAACATTTTCTCCCTCATGTATGGGGGCTGTAACGTGCCACCAACTTTGGAATCTTAAATGGAAAGGTATGCCTTCATGCACATCGCTGGAAAAGGCATATCCTGCAAAATACGAATACGTCAAAAAAATTTCAAAATTCATCAATTTTTGGGGGGCAAGGGGCCTAAAGATGACCAAAATCCATCAAAAATCAAAGTGTCATAACCTAGCAAACAAACGATTGAAAGAAGGGTTTTCGAGGTCATGGATTCCGAATACACGATTTAACCAGATTTAGGGTTTTAAAATCCAAATTTTCAACCCAAAATGGGTTCCATATTCAGAAATTTTTGACTTTCTGAATGCAGATTATTAAAGTGGCTTCACGCACATCGTTGAATAGTATGAATCCATGAAAAAAATTTCAGAATTCATCAAATTTGGGGGTAAGGGGTCTAGAGATGACCAAAATCCGTCCAAAATTGAAGTATCATGACCTAGCAAACAGACAATCGAAAAGGGGGTTTTCGAGGTCGCTAATTCCAAATGTCATACTTTCCTCCCGATTCAACCCGTTTTAGGGCCCTAAAATTCAATTTTAGACTCAAAAGTGATTCTAATTTGCAAATTCTTGAGTTTCTGAACGCAAGTTAACAAAGTGGCTCCATGCACATTGTTGGATAGGGCATAGTTCCTCCAAAATACGAATACGTGAAGAAAAATGGCAATTCATCAATCTTGGGAGACAGGGTCTAACCCTAGCCAAAACCTATCCGAAATCAGATACCTAAAAGTGCTGCTATTTACAAATTTTTGAATTTCTCATTGTAGATTATCGAAGTGGCTTTATGCATGTCATTGGAAAGTAAACCTCCCGCAAAAACGAATCTGTGCGAAAAAAGTTTGGGTTCATCACGTGATTTCCTACATCCAGCGCATCCTAGGGCCCCGAAATCCGAAATTTGAATGAGAAAGATGGTGTCAAGTACAAATTTTTGACATTTTGGGACTTACAAGGCGTACAGGGTAATTCATTTTTCGTTGCATATGAATAAGCGGGCACACGATGGCCGTCTATTCAGATTTAAACGCAACATTACTGTGCTCTGTGGCGCCGTGACGGACAATAGTAAATGCAACGATTCGGGGGGAAAACTTCGATGGTTTTTGAAGAATTTGATCGAAACTCGTCAGGAAAAATGTTCGATAATCTCCGGAGAATTTCTTCGGAAACTTCAGTGAAAATCTCGGAATGATTTTCAAGGAATTTCATCGGTATTGTTGAAAACAAATTCTAATAAATTTCCGAAGAATTTCTTCGAAAACGTCGGAGAAAATCTCCGATAAATTTTAAGGAATTTCATTGGAAATGGTACGAAAATCTCCTATAATTTTTAAAAAAATAAATCGAAACTCAGGAAAAATCTCCGATCATTTTTGAAGAATTTTATGGAAACTCGGGAAAGTCTCCGATAATTTGTAAAGAATTTTTTTGGAAACGGGAAAAATCTCGGATATAATTATTAAGGAATTTCATCGGAAATCTTTGGAAAAAATTCCAATGATTTCCAAAAAAGTTTCATCAAAATTCTTCAAGAAAATTTTTCGATAATTTTGAAGTATTTCTGAGAAATACTCGAGAAAAATCTCCGATAATTTTTAAGGATTTTTTTCGGAACTCGGGGAAAATATCCGATGACCAAGAATTCTCGATTCAGTATAGTGGTCAATTTGAAGATTCTAGGTGATAAAATATTTTTGGCATGATCGATTCTAATTAGATCACTAACAACTGGAAAAATTATGGGGGAAAAATTATTCTTGTCTGAAATGGCCCCTGGCGCGCATGATAAACACCCATTCCACACTATCCCATGAAATCATTTTAATGCATGACATGATCGGGCGATACGTTAAATCAATGAACTTTGTATGAGGTCAAATGAAGTACATATCTAAATTGGTTTAGATATGTACTTCATTTGACCTCATACAAAGTTCATTGATTTAACGTATCGCCCGATCATGTCATGCATTAAAATGATTTCATGGGATAGTGTGGAATGGGTGTTTATCATGCGCGCCAGGGGCCATTTCAGACAAGAATAATTTTTCCCCATAATTTTCCCAGTTGTTAGTGATCTAATTAGAATCGATCATGCCAAAAATATTTTATCACCTAGAATCTTCAAATTGACCACTATACTGAATCGAGAATTCTTGGTCAACGCTTTCCCTATTCTATGATTAAGCAATTTGCTGTTTTAGAACTCTTTTTTTCCGAGTAGGTGTATGTGTTGCGCAAAGATATACCTAGGTTGTTTTTACTAAAGAAGCAAGAAATCAATTTCTGTATCATACCTGCAACTGTTTTACCAACTCCATTAACATTTGTTTCGACTGTTTGTCTCACCCCTGCACCAGCGTCCAGACCAGTCTTCTTCACAGCTTCACCTGCATTGCTAGCGGCTTTACCCACATCGGAAATAGTTTTCTCAACAGCCTTCTTCACAGTTTTACCTACACCGCTAAGGGTTTCACGCACATCGAGAATCTTCACAGTTTTACCTACATTGCTAACGGTGTTACCCGCATCGAAAACAGTTTTTCCAACAGCATTACGGATGTCCGTGATGGGGCCGCATTCGGATATTGAAAATAGAGTTAACAGCAAAAATGCAGTCACAGGTATGGTGACGGCCATCACTCTGTTGCAAGATTCCGTCAAAACAGTAGCACGTATACTATGTTAACATCAGACACTGTCCACGTCAATGCTCGACTGTCGTTCACCAACACGCTCTTTATAAATCAAATATGATTTCTAAAGATAACATGTAATATTATCTATGAATCATCATTACGCGAATAATATTATCATATTCCTCAGAAATGTCTCAGCGAACTTCCGTGAGGAGATGTATACGCACACGGGACCCACAATGACACTCGGCGATCTTGTCAAGAAAACGAGTCATTGCAATACGCAGGAAATATGGATTAAACGGAGTGGTCGAAACCGTATCGTTAATGGCAAAAATATGTATAAATAAAACTGATATCTTGTCTGACTCAAGATGTTTCATCAAAACTCAAATTTAGCAAACATCAAAACCGGGAATCTCCCGAACGATTTAGCCTGAAATCGTTATATCTACTTCGAGAGTTCTAAGGTCCTAGAATACATTTTCAATTTCAAGAAGAAATTCATTTAGTGTTTTATACCAGCATAAGGAGGATACTGAAAGGCCGTACAATGCCTCACTTAGATGATAAACATACTTTTTAGAACCTGCGTTGGATCCAGGTGGGATGGGTTCATACTACTTTTCTATTGCAGGCATTCTTAACATCCAGTTGGATTATCTGCCAGTGATTTTTGACAATAAAAGTAACAACAACCTTTTCAGTTTCTGAATGTGAAAATTTATCTCTACAGCCGACAACAACTAACCCAACTTTGGCTTTTCCACATTTTTTAAATGATGAATACCCATTTAATGGGGATAACTTTCATATCTTTTGTTCTAGGTACAACTTTACCAACTATATATCTTTCAAATTCTTCTAATTAATTTTGGAAAGCCGACAAGTTTTAGGTAATGCATAATTGAAAGTAACGGGTATGTTTTCATTCTTTGAAGGAATGATTGATAAAGGAAACGTTTTGGATGCCAATAGTACAGACATACTCGTATCTGACAGATTGATGGAAGAAACTTGAATGAAGTTAGGAGAATCACTTCCTGGATTTGTTGACTGAGGTGTTTCATGAGAGAGAACATTAGAAGAGTCCATGCTACTGTCAATCATAGTTGATTGTTCTCCGCCCTCTAGTTGTGTACGAGTAAGGGGAGGGGCAGAGGAAAATTCTTTTTTATATCATAGTCATCATGGACAGTGAAAGTAACTTTCGGTTCATTCGGATATATCATCATCATTTATTTGTTATTTAACGACGCCCGACATCTAGGTCTTTAGCGTCCAGCCGTATTACAAAACAAAATGTGTTACTACCCGTATACAACAAAATATAAAAAATAACAAAGGCAAGTTAATGGTACAATTAAACTTTATGAAGCATAGCCTCATTAGCAAGCAGGAATTATGTGATAAACTTGAAAAGGCAATAAAAGAAATCAGTGAAAAATTTGGCAAGGATAGCTCCGAAGTTCTTACAAATGACAAAGAAGTTTTTGGAGGAGAGAAATATGTTGAAAAAAAAAAGAATTAAGAACGTTGAGAGAAAAGATTGAGCTACTACTGCTAAGGAAAAAAGTAAGAGCGGAAATCAGGAAGGATGTACGTGACTATATGACGTCAAAAAATTGAGGAAATCTTAGCGGAGAGCGGCTCAACCAAGAAAGACAAGAAGGAGTTATATCCACACAAAAAACTCATTCCCTGCACGCTGAACGAAGCTAGAGAGAGAGAGTGTACGAGCGTAAGGAAATTGTAGAGGTAGCAACACACTTCTACGAAGACCTATACAAAGATGAAGAAGAAGAGGATGATTGGCCGGAATTAAGAGATGTGGACGAAGACTTCCCAGAAATATTGTGTAGCGAGGTGGAAAAGGCGATCAAGTCCTTAAAAGTAAGCAAAGCAGTGGGTCAGGATGGGGTTGAAAATCGTACACTCAAGCTCCTTGAGGATGAAATAACACCAACGATGACAAAATTGTGAAACAAGATTTTGACCACAAAAACCACCCCAAATTAGTAGGAAGAAAGCAGAAATAATTTTATTTAAAAAATACGAGCACTGGAAAAACTTCTGAAGATATTGCTGGCATGTATTTGTCTTATATAAAGAAGCATTTTGGGTCACAATGTCATATTGTTTTTGATGGATACAAGGAGATAGGCCTTAAAATCAATGAGTATGAAAGGCGTTACACGAAATATGTGCTGCAGATATTATGATTAAAGTACAGTTAGCCATTACAGTAACCCAAAAACTGTTCTTGGCCAGTGACAAAAACAAAAGTCATTTCATTGAACTTTTGTGTAAAAAATGTAACGACTGCAAATCCATTAAGCACAAAACGTTTACCTTGATTGCTACGAAGATAGCTATTCAGATTAATAGTAAACTAGGTAGAGCACCATGGACGGTCAGCGTTCCTATTACAGTGAGCAATATTACAACATCTATTGCAGTGAGTGATGCAGATACTCTCATTGTACAAACTGCACTATCCTTGGTTGGAAATGAAAGCAGTCGAGGAGTGGTGGTTGGAGAAGATGTGGACCTTCTAGTCCTTTTGGTTGGCCTCAGCACCAGCAACGAACCGAACTTATTTTTGTTCAAAATGGGAAAAGGAGATGACCAAAACCGAATGCATAATATACTGGATGTACCTACAACATTCGAATGCATTCCTGAAGGAGAACATCTTTTATTCCTGCATGCATTCACCAGCTGTGATTCAACGTCGGCCATGTTTCAGAAGGGAAACGTGCGTGTGTGGAAATGTATGCAGAAATCCAAAGAATTGCGAGCCACAAGCCAAAATTTCTACAGGCCTGCAGTTTCATGTGAATGTATTTTCAAGTCAGGTTGCATCGCATTCCTTCAGTTATATGGAGCACCTCCACAGCAGACGTCCTTAAATGAATATCGCTTTTTTATGTTCAAACGCGGCGCCTCTTAGAATGCGACAAATTTGAAGACGCTCTGTTCAACAGACGACGCAGTTCGCCAACATTCCTTCAAGGCTTATGTGGGTCATTCTCCAAATAAAACATAATTTAAGCTGTTTTTTTTTCTCGATAATTTAAAAGTAATTTTTGTAGTTTTTCTTTGTTTTTTTTTCATGAAATGTCGAACTTACACCTTTATGAAGGTGACCCAAGGGTCAAACAATCTCCCACTACTTTACTGAGGGCCGGGGGCATCATTTGTAAACAACGGACGAATTTCTGCAAACTACGATGGAATTTCCAGTATTTTTGTAATTTTTTCCGTGAAATGTTGAACTTATATACTACCTTCATGAAGGTGACCCAGGGATCAACAATCTCCCACTACTTTACTGAGGGCCGGGGGCATCATTTTTAAACAACGAAGGAATTTCTGCAAACTACGATGGAATTTCCAGTAATTTTGTCATTTTTTCCGTGAAATGTTGAACTTATACTACCTTCATGAAGGTGACCCAGGGATCAAACAATCTCCCACTACTTTACTGAGGGCCGGGGACATCATTTGTAAACAACAAAGGAATTTCTGCAAACAACAATGAAAAAGAGTTGCGTAAACGACGAAGGAAAAACTGATGAAGTCACAGCGCAAGGCTTCCCAGCATACCTTAAAATGAAGAATGGAGCATTACAGTATCATCAGCAGTACTGACTTTTGCCGAATACAGCATTAGGGCATACTTTGGATAATTACAGTCGGGCTAATCAGTGTTGACTACGATGGAAGGTTGAGAGTGTAGAAATTCACTTTTTCACAGAAAACCGTTTATCTATGCTGTACTGATGGAGAAAATTAAAATTTCATATATGGCTAGCATGCATGAGCCCTGTTGTGATGAGGATTCTGTGTGGCCAGCTTTCTCAGCAGTAAAAATCATGTGAAGCATGCAGCCAAAGAAATAGGCAACTACGAAGGAATGAAAGTGGTTACACGGCTTCAGGGCGTCTTGTAGGCTATCCAAAGTGGCCAAAATTTTTGATATTAAGCTCAAATGATTGCGGCAACATTCCTCTCTAAATTAAAATAATAAACAAGATTTTACTAGGAAAATATATCACCTTGCACGCTGCTGAAATATGAAAAACAGGAGTGGTTACTTAGACTACGATGGAACTTTTGTTGATATTGAGAGCCGCGGAAATCATTAGGGGCATAAATAGAACCATATAACTGGCTGATACGATAGAGGAGACTGAGAACTACCAATTCAAAAAATAATAATTTGATTGTAGCCCTTCTCTTGTTCAAGATATTAATGGGTTACACGTTTTATGTTTTATTCGGAAAATGACCCATTTACAAATCTAGACTTGGCTTGGCCACCATCTACCAATAACGGACTGGGGATGGAAAAAAGAAAAAAGAATGTTATCAGCCATTGGTACTACTAATCCTCCAGCCCCAGATACCTTGCAGAAAAAATTACTTTGTAATTGCAAGAGAGGTTGTGCAAGTGGATGTGACTTCGGTCAACTGTAACAAGAAGAAGACCTGGGACCTGTAAAATATTTCTAAAAACACTTCAGAGAGCATGGTTCTGTACGTCAGCGAAGAGTAGTGTTGTGCAAAATGTCTATACGTATTATACATGAACTGTATAATGCGCAACACGCGTATATGCAGAAACAGTAGTAACTTCAGCGCTCTGTAGCCGCGTTCTACAGAAGAAAAATCAAGAGACCATTTTTTAAGGAAATTTTATGTAGAATATTTTCGCTCGGATGTCCCCCCTCCTCCTCCAAAATGCGTCATTCCCGAGAAAAACGCGACAAACCATTTTTTGGGGCGGGGGGCTTAGGCCTTTACAAAAAAGGTTGCACAGGGGGGGGGGGGGTGATAAGGACACCAGTACTAACACATTCCAGCACTGAAACTTAAGATAGGAATTCTTTCATTTTCAAAACCCTAACGTTCCTGGGCTACTTGCACACATATCAAGAAATCAGTTTGATTTTGTTTACATACTTATTGTATCATTGACATTCACGGCAACACATTTAAAACCCGCGAATTGCACCCACTGTGACAATTGTCACAACTAGTGATATAATGCGCGCGGAAACGCCAGGAAGTAAGACTCGGCGGAGTTCCACCCAGTACCTGGGCACCTCCTCTATACCTTCATTTTTAGGGGTATGCAAGTTGCCTACTTGAGTCATTGAAGAAGCTTGACTCTTGTTTTATCTTCGATTCAAGGAATTTCACGAGAAAAAATTACTATATTTAGCAAATTTAAGTTGAAAATGTATAACTATCAGACTTCTTAAAAAATTTTCTGCGTTAATGAAGATAAACTTCGAAAATTGAGGGCAAATACAACTTTCTGTAGCAGCTCTTAGTTTCTTGGTTTTTGCAGGCGTCTCAAAAACTGATGTACGGAATTATATTTTCTGCAGAAAAAAAGTCCCGCGGCAGAAACACGTATTTTTGTGTGTAGCTTAACTTCATTTCTCCATGGAAATATAATAAGAGAAGCGAGACAAAATGACAAAAATCTTTTCTTATTTTTCATCCAACTGTATAATATGTATATGAGCTGAGTCCGTCACACCTCACGCCAATCGAAACCGGATGAGATCGATGATGTCGTAGAAGATTTCCGTTGTATTCGCGAAGATGAAGACGAAGACGAAGGAGCAGGATGCGATAGCTATGACTCAAGTGACAGCGCGTGTGATGAAGATGAGCTTCCCAATGACGTCTAAGAAGATTCGACGAAACGCGTTCGAGTTTTGGATGTTCCTGACCAGATAAAGGATAAAGGCATTAAAAAAATCCCGTCTTTCGTCTGGCCAGGAAGGGTACTTCGATCACAGACAAGATGTGACAAAGAAATGTTGTTATGCATATGCCCAGGAATTGAAGCGGGAGCAGAATGTACACACGATGAGTTCGCAGTGCGAAAATTGTTCTTCTCAGAAAATATTCTCGATGTCATCGTCAAACGTGTTAAAAACGTTAAAAGTTGTGGGAGAGGTGGTGGTTACACCGAGTGCTCAGACTTTCTGTCCATTGCACTACGCCTCTTCTAACCAGGTTGCTTTCTACATTATCTGTGTAGTAGTACGTCAACTTCACTAGCCGGGTTATTACAATCCTGAGCTCCGTTGGAGCACTCCAACAGACGCTCCAGCCAGTCAACAGCGTTTAGATGCTGGTAACAGACTGCGTGCTTCTCCATTACCTCTGCTGCTGACTGATGCGCCTCGGTACGTTCCAGGTAATAGTTGTATAATGCACGTAGACATTGCCTGAAACGCTGGCTACAGCAGTATTCGAACTCGGGACCTTTGGATTCCAAAAACCGCCATTTTCTTACCACTACGCCACCGAGGCGACTCATCGTCGAACATACAAACCAAAAAAGTGCGCGTTCGTGTCCAAAGACTCCATCAAGGAATTTCGTTTTCAGCTCTTTCCTTGGTTTCTTCCTCTGTTGTACGAAGCCGAGATGACAGATATGCAACAGTAAATGCAAATTTGTCTTTTGCAAAACGTAGCTAGTAATTTATTTTCATTTGAACTATGTCTGAGGGGAGGATTGAACAAAACCTAATTTTTCTATCAAATTTGAACTCAGCATGAAAAAATACATTATGTAGATCGTTTCGTCATCAATAGAAATACTCTATTTGATCATCATGTGACAATTTATTGTCATAATGGGTGCAGTCCCAAAGTGCAGTCGGCGGTTGTAGATAAGTGTCTGAAAACTGACCCATTCGGCGGTGCCAGAGGTCCCCCTCCTGTTCTAATTCTAAGATCTTTACGGGAGTCAATTTCTTTTGTAATTTTCTTATTCCATTCATTTTGGACTTTTAGACAGGTGCTTGAAGTATACTAGGTTCTGATGAAGAATCTGAAATTTGGTTCGACTTAAGAGTAAGTATCGTGGAAATTTGGAACTTCATAGAGATTTTTTGCGAATCTTGTGATAACTATAACTTACTATGGACGGATTCGTCGTCTCGGTGGCGTAGCGGTAAGAATGACGGCTTTTGAAATCCAAAAGTCCCGAGTTCGAATACCGCTACAGCCAGCGTTTCAGGTAATGTCTACGTGCATTGTACAACTATTACCTGGGACGTACCGAGGCGCAACAATTAGCAGCAGAGGTAATGGAAAAGCACGCAATCTGTTACCAGTATCTAAACGCTGTTAACTGGCCGGAGCGTCGGTGGGAGTGCTCCAACGGAACTCAGGGTTGTAATAACCCGGCTAGTGAAGCTGGCGTAGTACTACACGGACAATGTAGAAAGCAACCTGGCGCTACTACATATGGCTCAACAGGTTAGAGGCATAGTGCAATGGACATTAAAAGTCTGAGCACTCGGTGTAACTACCACCTCTCCCACAACATTTAACATGGACGGATTCAAGGAGAGGTTCTGGTAGTGTGGAAGATAGAAGTACAAACATTCTTAATTGATACACTTTTCTGCTCATTTCAACTGGTGCACCTTTCTTATGAGTTGTATAATACATATGTACCTACAAATAACCTGTGTTTACATTCAACGTTGAGAACGTCTGAAGTTGAGCATTAAGAGATCTAACGCTAATAATGCCATTCATTTCGAGAATGCACTGAACGTGTTCAAGAAACAGAATACTTGTGGATTTTGTTTTACTAAATGTTACTTCGCAAAACTTGGGGATAAATTAGATATCAGTATTTATAAACAACTGGAACAGGATGGCTTGAAAGTTGGTTTGAAAATTAATACTAGCAAAACAGTGTTGATTACAAATCAAACAGCACCAAAATCAAGCTGGGTACGGAGGAAGTTAGAGTAGAAGATAGCACACCTTGTATTCAAGACAACACAGTATCATTTAAAGATAATATGAAAAAGGGACTGAGTGGAAGAAGAGCGCAGGCTTGGAAAAGTATCTGGTCGGTGAAACAGATATACAAGAGCAAAATGCCGTTAAATCTGGAAATAAAAGCGTTGGAAAGGTGTACACTACTGGTTCTGACATACGGAGCACAGAGGTGGGCAACTACAGAGGCACAATATTTAAAAATGGCAAGAACCCAAATTGCTATGGAGCGATTGATTTTGAGAATAAAAATAAAGAATAGATTAAGAAATACCGCAGTAAGAAGTCTGACTAAGAAGTCTGACCGGAGCAAAAGACTGTTATGCAGGACATGTTGTCAGAGAAGGTGCAGGAAGGTGGGAAAGAAGGGTATTAGACTGCGGTATCTTAGGGAGGAAAGGATGAGAACCCAAGGAAGAACCTTGAAAAGGTGGCACAACGAACTGAAAAATATAAGGGGGAAGCTTTTTGGATAAAGAAAGCCAGGAATAGGGACCGTTGGAGAACGGTGGGGGAGATGTACGCCTGCTCATGGGCACACTAATATTTATTGAAACCGGGTGTAGTAATTTCATTTTGATAATGAGAAAGGTTACAATAAAAAATATAAAAATGATACTTATACATATAGGAAGTAAACCCTCACCTATTGAATGAATGTAATCATGCTTTTTTTACCAGTATTGGTACATCATGGGGAATATAGTGAAAAAGTAAATTACTGTTGACTTTGACAATACTATGACAAATGTACAAATAAATCAATAAATGTATGTTTTTTTTTTGTTTTTTTTTTTTAATATAGTAAGTTTGAAAAAGTTTTAGGTGATAAGCACACAATATCGCCAGTGGCCTTGTTAGGCAATATAATATGGTTTTGTCTGTAGAGAAAATACCAGTGACGATTTGGCTGAAAGAAAACGTTCAAATGAGACTGTCACAGGTGATGTCAATAACGATTTAGTTGGGAGGAAAGAAAAAATTTTTGAACAAGGATGAAGAGTAAGTTTTGTAACACTACCTCTGCAAATTGACTCGCCATCCTGACTATGTTTCAAGAGTGTATGTTGAATTATATAGGTATAGGTCTAGTAATGATAACAGTACTTATGCTAGACAATTTGGAGGAAGATCACAACATCCTCCCTACAAGTAATGAAAAACAAATTAAAAGGAAGTGTGTTTGATACACTACTTAAGCCCTAATTTTAAAGGAAGTCAATAACAATATTGAGAAACTGAAGACAGCAAATATGGTCAGAAAGCTATATAAAGATCGAGTGATGAAAACATATGAAAAGAATTTGAGCGTTCATTATCGAAGGCTTGAAAGTAAAAGTCAGTACTACAAGGAAAGCTTGGACTTGAAGAAGCATATGCTTTCAATCTCTTAACACAATCAATGATGAAATAATTCTTACTTTATCCTTTTTCTCACTTTCTTTATTAAGAACAGGAATAAGAGTTTGTAAACTTCCTAGTCTTCATATCCAAATGTCAACAATTTAGTCATTTGTTTGTTCTTATTAATTTTGTAATTCTTATATTAGGTACCTTAAATGATACACAGGTACCAACGTTTTATAGTATAATTATTACTCTTTTTAGAGAAACAAAAGCGCATTCTTACAGGAATACATTCATTGTTCATTTAATTTTGTTTTCTCGTTGAAATTCTACATGTAGCATTCCTGATTTAATCAGGAACTTTCCCTTTCCACTTGTGTTTGTTAATCAATTTTCTGATTGACTGTTATAAACGCATCCTACATTTCTTTATTCATGATTATTATATGTGCTTTGTATTTCAACAATTTTGTGTTGGTAGGATGGATTAAAATTTTTCAATGACATCTTCTTTACAAATCTGCATCACTTAATGTACCTAAATGATCACAGTGAATACCTAGATATCATTACAAAATGTTTTTGAACAAATAAATGTAGAAATTTACATTAGTTTCCCATTTTATTATTGACAGTGTAGAAGTACTAAAATAGTGGTTCACTTTTTGAGCAACAGAATTCTGAAAGTTACATCTGATGGACGGTCCATAGTATGGAGGAAGAAGAACACAGAACTATAACCATACAATCTTAAATTGACTGTAGAACAAGGACGCGGGAATGTGATGGTTTAGAGATGTGTATTAGCTGCAGGAGTGGGGGCATTGGTGTTCATTGACCAGGAAACGGATAAGTCAGTATATTTGAACATTTTACAAAATAATTTGAAAAAGAAACGTGTCGCCACTATGGGCATTTTACAAACGTACAAACTGTATCATGACAACAATACCTCAACCCTATTGAGCACATATATCTACTTATGGGAAGAATCCGAACACCGAATCTGCCAAACACCCATTTAGTCCCTATTTGAACTTCAACAACATCACCAACATGAATGGTCTTGCCTTGAACGTGAATATTTGGAGACGGTCATCCTGAATATGCCATGGTACTTATAAAGCATTCTGGATCATAAAGGATACCCTACAAAGTATTAAACTGTGTTTCTTTCTCCCCTTTCACCCTGTCCTAACTCATTTTCTGTGATAGTGCAAACATTTTTGCGACTGTTTGTTTTTTGTTTTTTTCATCAGTTTTCCTTTTTACTTCGTTTTTGTTTTATTGATGCCTAAATGTATGTACTACGTTCTCTTGAAACGACACTCCTTCAAATAAAGTTTCCTATTTTGCCTGGCTTTTGGGTTCATTATTGGCAAAACTGATGAATGTGCAAACATTTCTGTGACTCACTGTGCAAAAAGTCACAACTTTTTTTAATCAAAATCAATTCACCTTTCAATTATTTGAGATCAACTAATAGGGGATTTGTACACGTGAGGTCAAGAAGACTTAATCTCAGTGTTACACCAAGATAACCTTAACCCAATGCTATGCAGAAAAGATATATGTATAGTTATTTGGAAAGGCTAAAGTTTAAGCCAAAAACTAATGACTGTGAATGATAAGGCTAAAGGATAAAGCTAACAGTTAAAGTCAGTGAATGGCTAACTAAGGACTAATGCTTAAGGACTAGAATTCAAACAGCTATAATGGCTAAAAGTTAGAGGCTAATTCCTTTGCTGTGAAATGCAATAAACACAAAACTAAATGATGGAAAACAGATTAGGTTCAGAAGATCAGACATTCATCAGAATTCAGGAATGATGAAACACCAACTGCGACAGAGCTGGATTAGCTTTCCATTAGCAGTTTAGGAGTAACTAACTGATTTGCTAATATTTACATCCTTTTTTAATAGCTAAGCTATAACAGCTAGATGATCTTGACTAAAATTGCTCGGCTAATAGCTCACAGCTAAGCTTATTGCCTCTGGTTCCAAGTTATGTAACCCATACTAGAGCACTTACCTTACTTCAAAGTGCGGGTGCCATCTTTCAACATTGTCATTGTCGAGTAATAATGAAATTATGTTGTTTGAGAGTTATAAATATACCTTTGATTTTCATAAGACTGCCATAAAAAGTACTCATCTGCGTGATCAATTTCAACATTGGGATATTCTTCTAGGAGGCAATTAAAGATTGTGATAAAACTGATAGGATTGTAGTCAATTTTGACAGACGAAACTAAGGTTTATGAAGATTTACAAGGTCTTGTATTTGGTTCTTTTTGAATAATTCTTTCAGCTTTCTCATAGTTTGAAACACAGTCAACATTTTTTCCAAATGGTGGTGATTTGAACTTCTTACCATCAGTTAGTTTGTTGATTCTTCACTAGCTGTTCAGAGACTTGTTTTTGGATATTTTCTTTGACTTCTTGTTTGGTTAAAAATGACCTACTTGTAAATTAGTTTTGAGAAGGATTATTGGTTGTTTTTGAAGAATCTGATGGCTCATTGTTGAGCTTCTTTAATTTTTGATTCATATCACAGCAAATCATAATACAATTAAGTAAGTACACAAATTAAGTTTTAAATTCGATTAAACTCGATTGTTCAACTTCTTGCCTCGTTAAAAAAAAGTTCAATATGATCGATGTGGACTTTATTTATTGAGAAACATAATAAAAATATTGCGTTTTTTTCAAATGCATTATGAACTGATAATGAAACACATCGAGTATATAAACAACTGGATTGATCATGCTCAAAGCTCATGGAACCCTAAAGCCTAGTTCACACTTCACACGACGCTGGTACAAGAAGCGCAGGCTAGTAAGTGTGTGAACCAGCTTCCTGTGAATAGAGATATAGAGAACCAGCATGAAGTTTACCACAGGGATGGCAGACGAAACCGTTTTTTTTTTCCGTTTCGTTATTTCGTTTCAATATTTTTGACAAAAATCAATCGTTATTTCGTAATTTTGATATTTCGTTTCGTTTGTTTGCCATCCCTGCTATTTACTGAACTCACCCTGATGACTCAACTCACCCGGGAAAAGAAATGAAAATTCGATTACAGTAGGCTCGGCTACTAGTACCCGACCCTAGAAAGTGGTTGCAATAGGCTCGGCTACTAGTAGCCGATCCTAAAAATCACAAATCAGGAAACTAGGGATGGCAAACGAAACGTTTTTTTTTTTCTTGTTTCGTTATTTCGTTTTAATATTTTAGACAAAAATCAATCGTTATTTCGTTTCGTTTGCCATCCCTGGTTTACCAGCATACCAGCCTAGCATGAAAGTTGAAAATTTTCAACTTTTGAGCTGGTAAGCTGTTTTGGCTCTTATCAGTAACTTGACACGCTCCATCTGAACATAAATTTGACTAGCATACCAGCTCGCGCATCAGCTCGTAGCTTTGCACGCCAGCGTACCAGCGTTGTGTGAACTAGGCTTAAAGTTGTACAACGGGTAGCTTGTAGGTGGCAGAACTTGGAAGCCTATCAATAAAACTTCCGCTTTCAGCTTGGCTTCCAATTATAAGAATTTTTAGCTTCCGGCTTTTTAGCTTTTATACCGGGCCAGGTTTTTCGGATTCGGATTCCAGTTTCAGATTCCACAAATATACGACTTTTTTCGGCTTTTGATTTTCAACTTCTATAAACAAAGAACAAACTGAGTCAGGGCATCAGGGGAGGGAGGCTTACCAGTTACCGGCGTTACCGCTTTGTGTACTGGCCTACTGGTACCAGATGAACACCAAAGTTGTTGCTTATTGGCTTTGGCTTGTTATCACTTATTTAAAACATAGAAGCCGAAAAGAAGCTGAAAACAATTTTGCTTTTAGCTTTCCGCTTCCCAGCACCAGTACATTTTTTGGATTTGGATTTTGCTTTCGGCTTTCATCTGACTTCCAAGCCCTAGGCCCTGCATAGATTAATAGTTACAGTACTGGTACGTGAAACGCAGTGTAGCCGCTAGGGAGCAGCACAAGTCAACAAATTCGAATCCTGCCATGCGCTAAAACAGGCTAAAACCAAGATTACTAGAACTTTAACAGGTTGGTCTACTCAGGTATGCAATCTGCAACAATTCTTCCAGTGTCACCCGTGCCGAAATTCACTTTATAAGAAAGTAATGGGAAAATTGAATTTTTGTCGTAGAGAGTTCTTTTTTTTTTTTTTTTAAACGACGGCCAATTGAATGCTGTATATGGTAAAAATAATACAAAAATATGTTGAGGACATCAATTATGACTTCTGAGTAAAGATTAAAAAAAACTGTATTCCTGTAAGCGGCCTGTATGAGTTTCATCGCAGTGACGTCATTGAAGTATTTGCTCCTTGCTCAGTGGACCAACCTGTTCTAAAGTCTGTTTCATTTAAGAAGTGCCAACGTTATCAGTAGACCAAGTACGAGTTAACGGGTAATACGATTCTCTGTTCGAATGATTTGTTCACAAAGTGCGATGGTTTATTATTTGATGGGAGTTACAACATGAAGGAACAACGAGCAATTTTTTGATGTTTGTTTACATTTTTTACTGATAACGTTGGCACTTCTTAAATGAAACAGACTTTAGTTCTAGAGTAATCTTGGGCTAAAACCACGCTAAAACAGCCATAGCTTGTAGTGGTGTGATAACGGATTCCACAGTTTAATTTTGAAGAGTCTGAATCAGTGTTGTTAGACAAAACGATTTTTTGTCATTTTGTTGGACGAGCATTTCACTTTTTTTTTTGTTATGTCATGAGTTTTGTCATGTTTGGAGTTTTGTCATTTTGTTTTTTCATAATTTTGTTATGTCATGACAAAATTATTTTGTCATTTTGTCATATCCACAAATTTTCAGGTATTTTACTATTTTTACATACAATCTAATCCTACCAATCACCAATGTTATTTTAACAATGGTTGCATACTTGGAGGCTAAAAAGAAATTGGGATTTAAACCTGCACTAGAGTGCGCTGCAAAATTGCCTGCGCGGTTGTTATCGGGTGAAAATGAGTGAGTGACCATGTTGTGTACTTTCAAATAGAAACACTGCTATCTTTAGTAGGGTAGAAAAACGAGTAAAAATTATTCTGCCAGTAGAACTGATTATAATTTAATTTTTTGGTGATGATGCAGTCGAATTTAGGACAAATTTTCTTTGAAAGTGAATTTCTAATCCACTTAATGATAGTTGAAGTTTGCTACACGCTTACAGTAAATCATACGTGATCACTCCTCTGGCTTGGGTTGACTTCAGTTTTGACTGATAGCTGATAGCTTATCACTACTGTAACAAAAAGTGTCTGAGAAAAAGGACCTAATGCATGGGTTTGTTTAGATATATTTTCTAAGACACTAGTCCCATGTTCTTCTAGTCGTCCTTAACTTCTTGATCCTTGTTCTTCTCCACCAACGTAATATTGGAATGACAAAATCTCATGACAAAACTGTTTTGTCATTTTGTTTTGTCATTGATTCATTTTTTTGTTATGTCATTTCCATTTTGTCATAATATGACAAAACTGAGAAATGGTTTTGTCATTATGACAAAATTCCTAAAATTCAATTGTCATTTTGTTTTGTTATGTCTAACAACACTGGTCTGAATTTGACATTAGCGCTCCTGGTGGAACTTGTATACACGAATAGCGTCCATTTGAATGAAAACTTTGAAGTTTGAATATTGTTTGTGTCTTGTGTCACCAGGTGTCACCTGACTCGCTAGAGTTTTGTAGTTTATGCGAATTTTTACAAAAATTTGGTACAGAATGCTTATGATACCTTATTATTAAGTTATTATTTATTGGTAGATATATAATTGTTCATAAATAATTCAAGTTCTATGATGTAACTTGTAGTTAACATCAGTACGTGTGAATGCACTTCAGTTTTACTGCTCTTCATTGTATATGGACTCTTGTGGATGCCTCAAGATACAACGAGGAGAAATTCAGAATACAACAGTTTGGGAAATCGAGGTAAGTTACAACAATAAGAATTGTTACTCATTCATCGCGAGTATTCAGCTAGTATGAAGTTGCTTCAGTGCTTATCATTATCAATAAGTAACCAGTAACTTGTACCAGTTGTGATATTTTTCTGTAATCCTGATATCAGGTACTTACTCGGTTTTTGCTGCAATGGAGCTGGCTCGAAGTTCCAGTTCAAATATCACGTTCCATCAGCACTTCGCCCGTGTTACCTCTTATCTCAAGTATGCTGATTTGAAATTGAGATGAACAAATAGTTGACTTCTGCAATTGAGAGGACAGAGGCAGAAACCAGAAATTGCTAAGAGCAGTTCCAAGAATAAATCAAAAGACAACCCACTAAACCTGCAGACTGTAGCAGATGGCAGTATCATTTTAGAAAAAGGAAAAGAAGTCGAGTCCAGAACCTATACCACTGATGAGGTAGCCAGTTCCAGTAACTATTTATTTAAAACGTTATCAAGGACCAGTACGCCTACAGTGTTTGCATTTATAGAAGCCGGGTCGAATATCACCGCATAGTTGTCAGTCATGAGTGAGTAAAATTCCTTAACATCAGAATATAATATGATAGGGAGTTCGAGTGTACTTGAAGGAAATATTTATGAACTCATTAAATTTCAATATAGTCAGGAAAGTTGTTTGTCGTATTAGGCTATAAGGTTACTGTAGATGCGAATTCTGACAAATTAGTTCGAATAAACAAATACGCCGTGTTCTCCAACGCGAGTGTCAACTGTGGTAAGGACGGGCTTGTCAGAAAACGCACCGTGTCAGAACCATTCGAACTTTCAAACAAGTTTGATTTTTTTAATATGTATTTGTCAGAACAAGATTTCATCAGAACTCGCATCCACAGTAACCTTAGCCTCTGCTCTGTCGTCCCATTCATGAGAATCTATTGTCTCTCATGAAAGTTATCATTATCAGTATTGCGTAGTACAGCTTACTTTCAGTTGTTATTGTACGATCTAAAAATTTGTTGGAATTAAGGTTGTTCAATTTCGAGTGCTTGGTTGTATTGCTATATATCTGAAAACTGCCTGTTCATTGAATACCGTTTCAACAAATCAAATTATATTCTTTACATGGTTTGTCCCACAGTCTATCCCTCTGAATTGTATTTTAATTTTTCATCATATAGAACGTTCAAGTGCCCGAGGAGACTGAAGCGACTGGTAGAGCAGCATGGGACACAGAAACAGATGTTGGAATAGAATTGTATCAGCAATTAACACAGGTAAAGAATAGATGAATTACAAATATCTTTTGGGAAGTATGAGTGAATGTTTTTCCTTGAAAATATCTCTTTCATTGACCTGCCATAGTGTATTTGTGACCATACGACTTGAAGCTATGCGCTTTTCTTAAAAATGTCTTTTTTATTGACCTATACTGTGGTATTTAATCCGTAGGAATGTGACTCGAGGGCATGCGCCGATTATACCTATTTTATAGAGGCAAATAGCTTTCTGATTTTCTCCTAATTTTTCAAATCAAAAATGTATATGAACTGATTATTGAGGGGATGTGGCGATCCTCTCCTCTCGAATATATATTTTTGTATAAATCATTGTGCCTGGCTACATTCTGTGCGTCTAACAAACATCTTTTGTCTCCTGCATATTGCATTCCTGTACTGCTGGTATGTGATCTTTTCAAAACCATATTCTTTTTCTTCTTCTTCTTCTTCTTCTCTCCTCAAGACTCCCTCTATTTTTTCTCTCTCAGCCGGCCAGTTGGGCAGTTGTTTAGTACAGACACAAAATTTATGTTTAATACTCATGCAGATCTGTTTTTAATATCTATCAATACACACGCTGCTTACACACTCGGTTTCTGATTTTATATGTCCTCGCTCCGGTCTGGACTAAATTCTGTTCTTGCTAAACTCGAATAACCTCGTAGGAATAATTGATTTTTCTATCAATGGCAAATTTGAGACTGATTTTATGATCAATGAAAATTGCAAATTAGTTTGTAATTTGATATTTGGCTTGATACTGTGTATCAATATAGATTTTGATATGGAATTTTACCTTGACATTTTATTTGTTTTTATTTGTTTATCAAAAGAATGGTTTTGCCGAACTTTGTATCGATTTTTTACTCGATCATGTTTCTTGGGAAATGGCTGCTGAGATTGCAGGAAAATCACCAATTTGATGTAAACGTTTTTTGTCCAAACATGAAAAACAAATGCTGTCAGTGAGTTTTCTGTTTTAACGACTGGTAGGCCAAAATACCAGCTAAATGGTCAAATTTGTTGAAAAATTCCAACTCTAGAAATTCGTGGATGGTACCTATGAAACATGTGCCTATACTCGTAGAAATGTCAACGAAAATCTTGATATGAAATCCAGGATATTTATAATACGCACGTTTTCATTCGCAGTGTACATACAAATGTCGATGCTGTGCTTACTGTCGACTGTATAGTGTACATTTCTACAGACTAAATTATGAACAAGTGTTTAGTGGATGTAAAATGCAGTTGACATTTTAATTAATCAGTATTTACATGTATTGACATTACTATAAGCATTGCAGTATGCAGCTAATTGACACGCGTGTAGTAGATGTCGCGAAATTTTCATATAGTTGATATTTTATTTGACATATTCGACAAGTATCGACATTATTTATCAACATTGTAGTATCAGTGTAGGTACACAAAAGTAGACCCTGTTGTACAGTCGACATTTGCATGAACATGTCTACTCAACAAATGGGTTAGGTTGAATATGTAATTTGAATATATGGTTGGTTTTAATTCCATGTGTTCCCAAGTGTTTGGTTACAGAAACTAAAAATTAGTCGGTGCTTTTGTCAACGTTGACAGTGTTTCAAGGTGTATCCCACGCACCCCTGGTAATTAGTGGAAATCTTAACAATATTTCTTACCTATTGTGCTAACGAATGTACCATGTAGGAGATACGACCTGTTGAAAAATTTCACCATTTCCTCCTCCTCCTTCTCTCGAACCTGATAGATTTTCCTGAAAATCAACATGTTGTTTGTTGTTGTATTCCTTAGTCTTTCGACTATAGTAGGTAGCGTGTCTCTCCACTTTTTCCTCTCCTGCGTTAATTTTTTCCTTTCTTAGAGAAATTTGTCCTTTGTAGCCTTCATTATCTACTTTTCATGCTCTTCATAGCTCATTCTTTGCCTTCCTTTCCAGTTCACTCGCTCAACCATTCCTTCTAGCAGTAATAACAATATCCCCGGATGACTTATAGTATGTCTATCATTTTAACACTTCTCTTTACAATTATCTCCCAAATTTCTCTTTTCCTTCCTATTCGCCTCAGTACTTCCTCATTTTTCATCGTTTCCATCCGTTTGATTTTCAACATTCTCCGATAACACCACATTTCAAAAGCTCCTATCCTTTTCCTTTTTTGTGTTATTGTACAGATCTCACATCCATACAATGCTACACTCCAAATATACGTTTGAAGAAATTTCAGTTTTACTTTTAAATCTATATTTTCCCTGAACATGTTTCTTTTTCTTTTAAACACTCTTAGTTTGTTCCATTCTACTCTTTATTTCTGTTTTACTTCTTCCGTCTTGCGTTATCAGACTACCTAAAATATTTAAATTCCGCCTTTACCTGCTTTATTTCTTCACCTCCTATTTCCATATTTATTGGATTCAGTTTCCATCTACTGATTACCATCACTTATTTTTATTCACCTTCATTTTATATTTTATTTTCAATTATTCACCCAACTTCTTCAATGTTTTCGTTAGTTGTAAGTCCTGGTTTGGTATTAATTTTTATCAAGATTAACCTTGCACTCTGTTGTTCATAATATACATATAATGTATATAACTTGATTACCTATTTGTTTATTCATAACAGTTCCGACGCCTGCTAGCCCTTTTATTCCATTTGGATTTATTATTCTAAATTTTTCTGACCAAAAATCATTCTTCTCTTTTCACCTTACTTCACTTATTCCAACTATTTCTAGATCAAGCCTCTTCATTTCTCTCTGAAGATTCTGTCATCTTCTAACTCCATTCAAGCTTCTTACATTCCATGTTCAGCTATTTTAATTGCGTCTTTCTTTTTAAAACTTTCCGATGATAGCTCCTTCCCGGACATCTGAATGGGGAACTTTTTACGTCGGGAAAAATTATATACCTGTTGGAACGCCATCATCAGTTGTCATTATTTTTGGAAAAGCTACATTTCCTGGAAAGAGACGCTGTTGTAGTTTTTCATTGGTTTCAACAGTGTTTATCTGTCGGAGTTTGCCTTCTCCTAGGTGCTTTTGGTCGCAATTCGAACGATGAGGGCGCATACGGAAAGGGACCAGTTGACCAAAAATAAAATTTTACAGGAAAAGCGTTTAAAATTGAGAGGTTTTTTTTTGTAGGTAATTACCATTCTGTTACTCACCAACATTTCAACCGTGAAGGTCCTACACACTACCACATGCGCCCCTAATCTCATGTCCGTTCCTTTCGGAAAAAATTTCCAATATTTTCCAGAGAATTTCATCGGTAATTTTCGGAAAAATTTCAATTTTATCCAAAAAACTTCTTTAAAAATCTTCGAGTACATTTTCTTATAATTTTTGAAAAATTTCATAGGAAACATTTGGGGAAAACTCTCATGGTTTTCGAAGAATCTTATCAACAATCTTCAGAAAAAATGTTCTCCGAAGAATTTCATCGAAGATCCTCGGGAAAAATCCCCGATGAGTTTTAAGGAATTTCATCGGAAATTTTCGGAAAGCAATTCCAGTAATTTCCAAAGAATCTTATCGGAAATCTTTTAAAAAATTTTCCAATTCGAAAGAACTTAAAAGTTTAATGATCTCTGGTTAATTTCATCGAATACCTGTTGGTAAAATCTCCGATGGTTTTTAAGGAATTCTATCAGAAATTTTTGTGAAAAAAAATTCCGATAATTTTCGAAGAATCCTAACGGATATCTTTTTAAAAAATCACCAATGTTTTCCAAAGAATTTCAACAAATTACTTTTGAGAAAATTTTCTGGTAAATTTTGAAGAATTTCATAGGAAATATTCGGGGGAAAACTCTGATGGTTTTGAAGAATTTTATAAAAAAATCGTCAAAAAATATTCGATATCTCTGAAGAATTTCATTGAAAATCTTCGGATCCGAGTTCCTTAAACGGTAAGAGTAGACAGGCATTCATGCAGCAGGAGAAGTTGCCTACATTATAAGATTGGAGGTTCCCAGCCAGAAATGCGAGACTCCCCTTCAGCAGGTACATAGGCAACTCATCCTGACAACGGGTGAATGTTATTCGCCAGCTGTCGCAATTAAAAGGGCAAGAAGAAAACCATAAGTAGGGTCAAGTGTTGTAAAGTGACACGACTTGACAATCTCAGGAACTAGTGGTGCTTCTTGGCGGCCATCAACATATATCTATATTAAGTATCAAAGCAAAAAGCGATTATCGATGTACTTGAAATCGATTTTCTCAAATCTCTGTTGCTGTAATCCCAAAAGAATAATTTTTTGATAAACAAAAATTGATTTCGGAAAAGTAGACTTTTTTGAATTTATGGAAATTGTTTTACTGTACAGAAGGCAAATTTGATATTTTTGGAAAGAGTGTTTGAAGGCAACTCGAATCAAGGTGTTGTTCTTTGAGAAATAACAATTTGTGGATAGAAAAGATGAGTTCGAAAGAAAAATACTAGGGGTCGCAAAGTGAAACAATGGATAAAATAGCGACATTTTAACGTGATTAGTATTAATTAGGTTTGTACTTTCCGCTTTCTGTAGCATTCATGATGTCTCCAAAACAAGGAACTGTTCTCTCACATTGATAAGCATTTTCTATGTGTTTTCTTGTTGTGTGTCACTTTACAATCAACGTGTGTCATTTTACAACATGGGTGTTGTTGAGTGACACACGTGTTGTAAAGTGACGCACTCAAATTTCGAGGAGTGTGCTTAACTATTGAGGGGTTGTCTATAATCATTGTTAAAGAGATTTCAATGCTCTCTTGTCTGATTTTTGTTCCATCTTAATCGGATTTTAAAATAGGAAGTCAGAGAAATAAGAAATTTTTGCGTCACTTTACAACATTTGACCCTATTCATGGAAAATTGTTTTCGAAAAATTTAATTTTACATAAGAACATGCTGTTTCCTTTTTGTACTATTTGGAATAATAAATTTTGACTTGCCTCGCTTAAAACTGCAATATCTCGCTGAATTTTCAAGACAGAGGTCTGGGGTTAGTTTTATTCGATTTTTAAGAGGTTTTTACATACATTTAGCCAAAAAAGTAAAAATCGAAAGTGAGTCAACTGGTCCCTTTTCGTATGTGCTCTCACACATAACATCATAGAAAGTTTTTTTGTTTTTTTTACCCTTGAACCTGCTCACCGCGGCAAGGTATCACCTAAGAGGAGGACGTTAAAGTCGTTAGTTTGTAACTATTGTCGCCATGCTGCACTAATATCGAATGGTAACGATGGCTGAGGCTGTAGCAGCCATCACTAGCACCAATTCAACCGTCACAGGAATCAACATGATTTATTTTATTATACCTATTCTTTCATCACTCGTATAAATTTTAGGCTGTGTGTCAATTCGTTCACCACTTGTGACCAAAAAAATTAGAACATAATATGCGTGTATGAATTTGCGAAATTAGCGTCAGCTTTTTCTTTTGTCATGAAACTACGAGAAAGTTCACTTCCGTCCTTACTTCCCCAATTAAGGAGAATTTAGAAGCTGAATTTTCTTCTTAAAATTAGCTAAAAATAAGGATTTTCACGTCGCACTGATAGATTTTGGAGGCGATTTAATTTAATCTTATCGCAGTTTGTCTGAATTGAGGCTCGCTGGGGCTCAGAATTAAGAAACTCTCAACCGGTGCAGTATAGGTATCGTTCCCAAGTAGCAGAGGTCGTCGAGCTCATTTCCGACATCAGTTGTCCCCTGAATCAAATATCGGGGTACCGCAGGAGGAGACAGTCATTTACATAAATGGAGCTTGAAACCGTGCCGAATTTCTTCGACCCCGACAGGAAGCTTCAAGAGAGGATTTTCGATTTTCAAAATACAGCTTTAAACGTTATCCTACTGTCGAACTGCTTGAGCCGGATGAGCTGATGAAAGAAAAGACGGCGTGGCAATTATGTCTTCTTCCCGAACTCCCCGGCATCCCGGTAGCAGCGTCGGAAATACGTCGTCTGTCGTATTTTTCTATTAATCTTTCAGCAGGAGAGATTACACCTCGCAATTTAATTACCATCTCGAGTCCGCTTCCATTTAATACTCAATTAAAAACCGATAAACAAAAAACACCTGAACGCAATTACCGCGCCTATAAAATATTCATTTTGGCCGCGTAGAAACCCTCCCCGATCGGATGCTGCTGAGATCGGCCGCAAAGCCGTCAAACGACTTTCTCGACAACCCCAGCTGTCTCTTGCCCCCTCCCCCCTGATTTCGGCGAAACCTCTTTTTCGTTTTTTCCTCCCTTCTCTGCGAAGGATCTCTCTCTACTCGTATTTGCGGTTGTGTCTGAACGAAAAGGTACCATACCATTCGCCCGGTGCCTTTGCCAGTGGTGTCTACGTTTCGAAAAACGATAAATTCGGAGCGGTGCGCATGTCGCGTATATTTTCCAGTGATATATGGTCGTTGCCGTTGATTTCCTCTTTTACTTTTCGACTGTATCCAGCAGACTTTTACGGTAACGCCGACAGTATATTCCGTGTTTTCTCCGGTACGCTGCACTTTTGCCGCAGTCGCACCAACAGTTCATCGGACTGTTGCGAACTTATTTCGTGAATATTTTTTGTTTCAGAAATTTCGTACAACGATTTCGTTTCGCGATTTTGGCTTCCTGTTTGTATTTTTTTCCTCCGGATCTCAATATAATTCACGTTGATATACTAGTCAGTGGTGTGATGACCCAGACCGCGTGATACTATCTTCAGCCGAGGGGTAAGTTCATTTTTCAAAGTACAATAATTTTGGGTATTCGAGGTGGTCCTTATTGGTGAGAACGTGAATTCGAGATCAGAGCTTTCTGTAGAGTGTTGGAAATGTGTACGCATAATTTTTTTATGCAGGAAACGAACACCAAATGGGGCGATGTAATCTGAAGATTAATTAGTATGCCGATGATAATCGAGAGTAAGCCGCTTTGTGGTCGTTTAAATACAGCGGAAACAAGGGCGGTTCGGATTCGCAAAAAACGAAACGGGGATATTACACATTGCTGTAATTCAGAAGGCGAAATTATTTAATTAAAACGTATACGAGATATTGAACAGATTCCCAAAAGTTGCAATGAAATCCAGAAGCGAAGTACTCCGACAGGAAGGGGAGAACAGGGTGACGTATCCCAAAATCTACTTTTATATCTCAGTTATTTCTTCGGATGAAAATACCTTCTAAAAATTCTCCCGATGTCATTCGGTAGCTACCTAGTACCTACATATTTTAGATAGTATCAAAAAATTTTCTCGTCTATTTACGTCAACAAGGTGTCTACAGGTGCTGAAAAGTCCTGAATTTTGAAACTAGGTCCTAATAGTCCTAAAAAGTGCTGAAATTGAAAAAAAAAAGTGAACGTCCTTTATTTTTATTAAAAATATTCAAAAATCATTTTTTTGCGATTCCTATGATTGTTCATTAGAAAGTGCAACGCAGAGTCTATACTCACAAGGAGGTAGGAAATGAGGGGGTAAATGGGATAAAACAATTGGAAACAAACAAAAACGGGGAAAAAATTTGTACATTTAGGAAAAATCGGGAAATACGCCGGCTACAGTCCTGCAAAGGGTCCTGAAAAAGTAATTACTTCATTTTTACTTTTCAATTTCTATAGACACCCTGGTCAATTTTCTATCATTTTTTTTTTTTTGCTACAAGATTTTATGTGACATGTAACTTTAGTGAGGGTGATGTGTCACGACGGGTGGGTCCGTATATCACGTGCTTTTCGAATGGAAAAACTAAAGAAATTTAGAGTACACGTTTCTTAAAGAATGCTGGGCTAAAACATAATGGACTATATTAAGTTTGGCACCGACTTTTTTCACACTGAATCAATTTCTCATAATTTTTAGTGGTAACTTGTTGCAGTGGTTTGAAGCCGAGAGAGGCGAAGGGACCCTTGTATACCACTCGTGCAACTAGGAGAAGTAGTATAATTTGCTCTCTCACCCCTAAGTTTCAACTAAGGAAATAGTAAGAATAAGATCTTCCTTACAAAAATTTCTAAATGATCGAGTACATACGTTTCAAACCTGGAAAAAGAAATGGCTTATTTTCTTTTGAAAAAATCTCAGTCACCGTCACAGTAGGCAAAGGGATACTAATAGAATGCAACATTCAGTAAACTGAGCTTAAATTTTCGCAAAAAGTATATTGTTTACTTGAATTCCATATGTCTGCGGATTGCATGGAAATTAGGAATGCAATATGTATAATGTTTTTGGTTAGAATCTCGACTATCTTAACCGTGAACAGTAACCTGTTACTCGCTCTTTGGTTCGGGAGTCAGTAGAAATATTAGTATCAAAGTTGCACTTACATTTCTCAAAATTTCTTCCATCTCAATAATTTTTTTAATCCTGCAATGCCACATATTTTGTTACGTAAATGCCTCTCTTAGTGAAATTCACTAAAATGGTATTTTAAAGCATGGAGTGATTCTTTCCAAATCATTACTAGGTAATGCTTAGTATCTCTTTACTCTCTTTAGAATATATCATGTTCGTTGTTATTTCTCCAACAATCATTGTTAAGGATGCGCAACCGTCCGATAAAAAAGCTAAATTACGATTTTTTTAGAAGTTGTAATTAATATTAAGAAAAAGAAAAATTAGGAACCCCTGAATTCCAGTATTTTAGCTAATTTTGATAGAAACTACATATAATACTGTGCGAGACTGCCGGTCAGTGAATTTCACTAAGAGTAGCATTTAAGGGTTAAATTCGTACCCCAGGACCCAACAGCTTCCTTACATCATTTAATTTCATAAGCAGATATTTTATATTATATATCTTGACGCATTATCGAATCAACATGAGACCAAGACGGATCTTGTCTTCTGAATGGTTAGCCTAGTTTTTTAGAAATCAAAAAATGTCTCCCCCCTGCTAATGGAAGACTTAGGAAACGGTCCATCAGAAAGAAAATTTCTAATATAGTATAACATTCCAAAATAGAGCAGATCAACATAGGACCAAGACAGATCTTGAATTTTGAACGGTTAGTCCAATTTCTTAAGAGGTCAAAAAATTTCTTCCTCCCTTTCGCCAATGAGAGACTAGAAAAAAGTCCATTAAGGTGAAAATTTTAAATATGAGAACATCTCTAAATAGAGCGGATCAATATAGGACCAAGATGAATCTTGAGTTCTGAATCGTTAGTCTGGTTTCTTAAGGGGTCAAAAATCCCCCCTACCCCCATCCTCAATGGAAGACTAGGAAAATATCCATCAACATGAAAAGTTTAAATATATGAGAACGATCGAAATGGAGGTTTTTTGGGTTGCTGACTGCGATTGCTCCGTTAAATTTTCGATCCGGTTCGATTTGGCTATCAAAAAATCAAAACAAAAGTTTTACCCTTTCGAATGAACGAAGTTTACTGGACAAATCAAACTCCGTATGAAAGCACATCATTAAAAATGGGTGCTAAGTAAAATACAAATACTTTGGAGAAATTTAACTTTTCTCCCTCTGTCCGCCAGACTTAAGGTCAAACGTGAAATTCTAATGGGGCAGTCAACTTGGCCAAAGAGATTGAATCACTGTTGAAGTAGCTTTCCTTTTATTTCAAATATTGCATTAAGTTTCTGATCTGGTCCTAAATCGAACTCCCAAAATTCAGATTTTATGACAATCGTAACAATTGTACAATTTTTTAATGAGTCACCTTCACGAACATCGTTATGCAGCTTGTGTGAAGTGGAATTAGAAAATCGGTTAAAAATGGTTGGCGTAGAGGGTCACCGATTGCAATTTGGAATTTACAAATTTAAATTGACGAAAGAAATTGGAAAACTATTGATGTTTTGATTATCTTTCCAAGTCTTTGATGTGGCTTCGATTGTTTTCAAAATTCAAATTGTGTACAAAAGGAGCGTACCATTTTCACTGGACAAGATGAATTCAATTTCAAAAAATCAGCAACCATAGAAACACTGTTACATTTTCTGACGTTTTAAATTTGTAATTACAAGTACAATCACGATATTCCAGTTTTTATTTTTTTATTATTTTTGCTATTATTTTAATTTACATCATGCTTTTCAACGATTTAAGTTGAAATGTCATCTGAAGTAAAAATATCAATTTTAATTTCAATTTATTCTCCTCAAAAGATGAACAAAATATTCGTAATACGAAAATGAAACAATTATTGTACTCGTAAATTAAACAAATTTTTTTGTTGTGAAATTTGGATCTATAGCTTCGAGTCCAGTGTGAGGCAGCAAAGGAGGAAATTCTATTTATTCATTGACTTGTACTCTATTCGACATTCATTTTGATGATGTACATGAAAATAACTTTCAACTTAAAAGCAGAAATAATAATCGTACTTATAGTCTTCCATTGCGAAAATTAAATTTCGAGCCCCTCAGTACAAAATTTAATGGGGTATTCACAAAACGGCCGAAAAACTCCTATTTTCACACTTCGAATTTTTATGGTGAGTCAGTTTTGCCTTCTCTCAGAAGTGAAATTTCAACTCTGGGGGTAGAAATCAGGGTCTGTTCAAAAATCAATGGCTGTCTGCGAAATCGATGACTCCGAAATCTTTATTTCGATATTTTGTAGCTGTGTAACTGTCGCAGTTTGAAGCAAAAAATTTCCATTTTGGAACCTAAATCAGGGATTGATCAAACTCTGTAGCCAGTGCTGTATTTTCCCAGAAGTTAACGAAGCTGTGGCTTCGAACGGCTAATTTTTGAGGGCGGCCAATTTTTCTAATATGTTAATAATACAACTTTTTTTTTTTTTTTTTGAAACATGGAGGCGATTGGCCTAGGGCGGCTAACAGAGGCGTAGCGAAGGGATGAGCATTAGGGGGGATGTTAGTAAAATTTCCAACTTGAGTGGGGTCCAGAGGGCAGATCATCCAGGCGTGTCTTATCCATCGTTGCTCTCAAGCTGTGTGGTCTCCACTAATTTTAATTTACTAAAACTTCTTTTTATTTGTAGCTGCAACGAAAGCGGCTGCCATTACATACCCACTGTAAGATCAGAAATGATTTCCGTATTATGTTCTTTAAGGATACTACTTTCTCCAAAACCATTTTCATTGACGTGAAGCCTTGGCAGTGGTCAAAAAGGACTTCTAGTTCAGCCAACACAATATCAACGTCTGGAAATTTCTCACCTGTACTGATTCCGGCATTATTTTTAAAAGAGCCTCAACCTTCTCAGCACTTCATTTACTCTTATCAATAGGAAATGAGAAAACTTCGAAAATAGGTTTCATATTCAGATGGTATCCACATTCATAGCTAATTCTGAAATTAAGGTGTCCAGAACAGACTTAAATTCTCGACGGTAAAATTCGTTTACATTTAATGTTACATCGTTGTCACATTTTTCATCAAATTTTTAGCAGTCTTCTTTGTCGGTGAACTCTGTTATAATCTTCATCTACATTCACTTCATATCTTTCTGCAAATGCCCGGGCGCTGTGTTCGATTGGCCAACTGGCAAAATTTTGGCCGATTTTCCCAACTCGGCAAACTGATTGGGGGGAGTCCCGCCTCCCCCTATTCGCTACGCCCCTGGCGGCTGAATCCCTTGATTCGGCTATAGAGAAAATTCTGTGGATCCCGAGTCCCTGTGTTGGACAGAATGGATTTTATAATCCTGTGAGAAACAAGATTTTAACATTTCAAGATGCTGTGTGGTTCCTATGAAGTATAGTGTATCGCTGCAAAATAAGTTTATATTGATATAAAATTTCGATTATACTCTCTGACGTTCAACTCCCTCTCCCCTAATTAGGATTGGATTTCCAATAGAATCAAAGCAATAAAAAAAAGTCAGTAATCAGATTTTTGAATCGTCCCATACGTTATGCATCAGATTCACAATTTCATCCTACTTTGCTCTAATAAGTCGGTTTCTTGAAATCATTTTGATCGTAAAAGAAATGATAACGGCAGTGGAAGCTTGTACTAATGATAAAATACTGCTCACTGTACTAAAACGTTGAATTTCCATTTAGAAATTACTGAACTACCAAAACAATTAAAACGTTTCGACTGACGTATCTTGCTTGCCACAAGAAGCCGATTTTGTAGGTCAGTATGATATTGAGAATTGAAGACTTACATTTTGCTCCGGTGTCCCCTATTGACAACCGACATTCGGTGTTATTTACTGGAAACTAACAAGACCACCACAGACCACACTGCAAATTGCTAAATGTTGACCAAAACCCGAATCAGGACGAAGTGACACTCAAGCACTGGTGTCAGAATCACTTCAAGCAATTTTGTGGGGAATTTTTAGCAAATAGTCGAACTGAGACTCTTATTCTGAGGATGACAATTTTCGAAATAGTACCTAATTTCACGAAAATTGCAAAAACTGTTAAAAAGGGACAGCACGTTGTTTGACCCATTATTTTGTATTCGATTATTGGTTACATGAACATGGTAACACTGGTAAACGAAGTAAAGTTTATTGATTTCGTTTCAAAATTGTATGACTTCGTGATGTTTTAACTAAAATGCATGGAGCACGTTATCAAAATGTTCTTTTTGGATCATTGATTTTGAAAATTTTACTACATTTTTAATATTTTTCCGATATGGGCTCGAAGATTCAGTATAGACAGAGGTGACTTGTATTATTCAATCGGGAAAACATTCAAAATGAGGGCTGATTGAATCGCTTGTTTCAAATATTTTATCAGATTTTTTCGTTCAGCCTAGGTTTGGACTTGAAATTCCGAATTCACTTATGAGTGAAATCGGCTCTCTTGACTCTGAGGACTCGAAACTGACAAAATTAGCTTGTCTTAGTAAATGGAGAAAACATTCGAACGCCAGGGCCTCCACATAAAAATACTATTGAGCTCGTTGGAAATATTGCTGAAAAACTACTGAATACTATCACATCTAATATGTAGTTTTATGTAAGGCCCTCGCCTCAGGGTATAAGAATTTCATATCTACTTCACGTATACAAAATAGAAGTGTATTTTCCCGCTAGGGCCCTATAGCCCTTGCTTGCTGGAGCGTATGGCGATGCACGCATGCCCTGCCGGGAGGTAGGGTCCTATAACCCATGGGGGAAAATAAATATTTTATTTTTTCAGTTTCAATTTTAAAATTGAGCAGGTGAGAATCAAAAGTGATATTATCCAATTTTCATACGAAATGAGTTCGTGAGCGTCCCTGATAGTACTCGTTACGGTTGTCACGACACATGAGGATTTCCGTAACGTACACTCTGACCAAGCTAGAGACCTTGGAAAAGTAAAGTTAAAATTAAACCAGACATCATCCGATGGATAATGTCAGTTTCGAAACGGATGTACTTTTTATCAGTAAAGTGATAACAGTAGCGTCGGAATTCCTATTCGGAATTATTGTTTAGTGTTTTTCATGATTCTATAAGTTGATAAATTTGTATGAGTTAATCCGTTTCTGTTGCTGGATGTTCGACTTTTTACTCTCATGATACATAGTAAAATCCGCTCTTCTTGTATAATCATCGTTTCTGTCACAGGGTGTCACAAATATACAAATTAATGTTATTTTTACCAAACCAGAAAAACTGTGAACAACAGGAACAGATTTCCGCTTTTTTCAGCCTATTTGGAGTCGAAACTGACATTATCCAAAATTTATACCCCTGCAGTTTCTGTGTACATCACGGAAAATGTGAAATATTCGTCACGCACGTTTTGTGTGTTGCCTGACTACCTTATTAGCTGGAGAAACGGCACCAGGCCGCGCACAGTACACTCCCATCAAGTATTTTCAGTTTCTGAAAACTTTTTTTGGCGGGTAATATCACTTTTGATTCTCATTTCCTCAATTCTTGAATAGTATTTTCTAAAACCTCTGGAATACATTTTTATGTGGAGGGGGTCATTGGGTCTCTAATTTCGAATATGATTTTTTATCCAACGCCGATTTGGGCTACGAGATCCGAATTTCAAGCTCATGGATAAAATTAACTTCCCTTAAAAAGTCGAATTAAGTATTCTAAAACAGGTATTTCGGGGTTGCTGACCAAAAGCTTCACTACAGTTTTGATTTGGTCCGATTTTGCGCCCTAAAATCTGAATCGCATAATCTGAGTGGATAAAGTTAGCGCAGCTTGGATAGAAATAGGGAGTTAAGAGGTCGCGTGTTTCAAATTTTGGAGTAAATTTTGGATCCGATCCTGATTTGAACTTCAGAGTAGGAATTTTACAGTTTTAGTGAACAAAGTTGGTTCGATTACTTGAATTACTTGGTTCATAATGTCGCTGATTTTGTATACTTTATTAGGTTTTTGATCCAGTTCCAATTAGAGCTTTGGAATCCAAATTTCGCGCTTGTAGAAAAAATCATCTTAGGAAATTGAAAAAACACTGGAAATCGAGATTTAATACTCGTATGTCCCTGATTTCGGAATTTCTGTTGGGTTTTCGATCCAGTCTCAGCTTGGGCTTCAGAACCCAAATTTTCCTTTTGCGGTTAAAATTGACTCCCTTGCAAATTAGGTTCAAAAATCCGAAATGGGCAAAAGCTACGTTCATAGAAATTTGAGAAAATAATTGAAATGAGCGTTTATTTTGTTTCTGATTTCGAATATTTCATTAGAATTTTTATCCAATCCCGATTTGAGTTCCAGAATCCTTATTTCACGATCAAGGTTAAAATCTGCAGTCTAGCTCACCCGGAAGCTGAATTCTAAAATCTGAAATGCCGCGAAAGGGACTTGTTCTACATAACTGAGAAAACACTCAAAATGGGGCCTAATTGGGTCGCTGATTTTTAATGCGTTACCAGATTTTTAATACAAACTGATTTCGGCTGCAGAACCTACATTTTACACTCGTAGGTAAAATCGGTTTTCCTTGAAAATTGAGCTCCAAATCCGAAATTACGTACGAGTTTTTTGTTTTACAGGGTATCTACGGGTCCCGGAAGTTCCGGAACACCTGAAAAAGTCCTGGTGTCTAAAAATAGGTTCTGGAACCTTGAAATTCACTTGACTGTTACCCAAGGTCTCGGAATTTCTTACAAATGTTGGACCCAATTTTCCCCAAAAATTTGGACTGTTTCTCCAAGACATGGAGACTACTTTGTGTATAGTCCAGATAGATAACGACTAGAAATGTTGCCATCCAAGTGAATTTCTTTGAATTTGAAACAATAATTTAAAAAAAATGAACTTGAGTGAACTCGAACGGATTTTTTGCAAACTTCTGACAATGCGAACGAATTTTTTCTGAACTTTGAACATTGAACGATGCGAACGAATTTTTTCTGAACTTTGAACATTGAACGATGCGAACGAATTTTGTGCAAATGTGCTCATCACTTATAGCGACAATGTGTGCCCTCGCGTGAGTAAGAGTAAGGTAACTAACACTGCAGTTGAAATTTTCATAATGAACTGATCGATCAATCAATTAGCGATTGAGAAAATACAAGGGATGTTCAAGAAAGACTCGGACGACCTTTATAAAAATTTCTAAATCCGGTTCAGTTTCCCGTTCAGTATACTCCTCCCCAAGTCGGATACACTTGGCCCACTTCTTCTACCACTTTTGGAACACGTGCTGGATCCCCCTCCCTTCGACATCCTGTTGAAAATCTGTGACTTGAATCGATGTCCTTTCAGGTCCTTTTTCGCGGTGAGATATGGGTAGAAGTCGCACGGGGCCTGGTTCGGCGAGTAAAGGGGGATCACCTGTATGTTCAAATGAAATTAAAGTTCTTTACTGAATTATTGCATTAAATTACGTATTGAAATTCAGAATGCGTGCGTGTATTTGAAGGGTGTAGGACTGTACAGTACAAGAATACAGGCAACATTGTTGTGTATATTGAACAAAATATGGTATTTTTTGCACGCAAATTTCTCCCGGAAGTTCCTACTAAATCCCGGAAGTGTCTTACAAAGTCCCGGAAAAGTCCCGGAATTCGAGAATTGAATTCTGAAAAACACCTGATTTTAGAAAATTAAGACACCACTCGAATTGGCATATGTATTATATTGGCGTGTATTCTGTCAATAACTTCGAAAATTTTATCAGATTTTGGATCCAGCCCTAATTTAGGTTCCATAATGCGAATTTGAGGCTTGGAAGTGAAATCTACTCCCTTTGAAAACTGGGCTCCAAAATCCGAAATGTGCAACACATTGATTTCTTACGGGAAAATACTCAAACGGGACTTTACTGGATCATTCATTTCTAATAAAGCATCAGATTTTTTATATAGCACCGGATAAAGCCATAAAATTCGAATTTCACGCTTGTGGTTAAATTCGGCTTCCCGTGAAAATTGGATTCAAAATCCGAAGCTGGCAAACTGACTTGTTTTATAACATTGAAAAGACGCTCGGAATGATGGTTCATTATTGGGTCGTTGATTTCAAACATTGCAACAGATTTTTGATCTAGCCCTGATTTGAGCTAATCGGAATTTTAAGCTTATAGGTAAAATCGACTTACGTGGGAGTTACTGGACTGACATCTAGTCCATCACGGGGGTCCAAAGTTCGATTTTCATTTTTCAAGTAGGTAAAGTTAATATAAATTAGAAAACTGGAAAATTGAATAAAATGGAATTTATGGAATTTTGAAGTCGCGGATCTCGAATACTGCATTCGATTTTAGGTTCGATCTCAATTTGCACTTTAATATTGAAATTTTACCCTCCTGTTAGACAATATTATCTTGATTTCCTTTCGAACAAAGCATTAATATATTTTTCTTATTGTTCAGTTCAAACATTCTATTAGCAAATTTGATTTTAGCCGCAAAAATCAAAATTTTTCTTCACAGAAAAAGCAAACTTTACTCGACTAAGAATATCGAACCGAGTACGAATTAATGACTTCGTGAGTCATTGATTTTCATATATTCATTAAATCATACATCCGCTCTTACAACGTAATCGAGTCCGAAATGGATCAGGAATTCAGTGAAATTATTCGAATCAGTGACTCATCGCTTCTCTTCCTTTTGAGAAGAGGAGAGAGACTTTGTCGACTAGAAAGAAACTAAGATAACGAAATATTATGGTGATCAATTGCTTCATTCTGATTGAACGAATAGAGATCGAGATTTTTTTGCGAGACGTGACCTAGCTCGCTATTACGAGTATTTTAAATGATGATTTCATTTCGAGTTTTTTGGGACATATTACTACAAACTTCTACGACTATGAAGAACTTTGTTCTGAACTAATTTCTGCTCGACATGGCAACGAAAAGATATCTGTTGAACTGACCGAAGATAACAATGTTTCGGGCTTTTAGTAAAAATACTTTCCCATTCAAACATGCGTTAGTCGTTCATCTTTTGAAAATTTCTGCTGCATGTAAAGTCCTGGGGGGAGGGCGTCTATCTCATTTTGGAAGCCACGTAAATAATCTTTAATAACGTGAAACCAACATACTGCTCGCGGCCATCAGGAGCAATTTCCAGCTCATGCGCTCTTTTATGTACAGTCGTGTGGACTAATTAGATGCCCTTTTGTGTAAATTCGGCCACGAAGCTTTCTCTCTCACCACACACTCTCTCTCTCTCTCTCTCTCTCTCTTTCTTCTTCTTCTTTCTTAAACAGCATTCTTCTCAAAAGATCGCTTTGTGAAGTACAGCTGTTTTCCTGTGAAACTGACAGCATTTTTATTAAATTCTAACTGTCGCTCCCTTTTCGAAAAAGTGGTTACGCCTGGCAGTTCGTTGATTGACCGGTGCGAATATTTTCTTTTTTTTAAATTTCAAATCTTCCTGATAATTTTTGCGTTTTGACTCGGGATTTCCAAGATTTAGGTTAGCCAAAACTTCTCAGACGATCAGTTTATCACTGTGATTAGTAAACTCCGATGATCGAAAGTACTTTCTGAAAATAGTTTTGTCATTGTAGTGTCTAGTCCAAACTGGAGCGAAAGTATACGAAATCAAGAGAAACGAGAGAGTCTAGAGAAAGCGCGTGTATCAATCGATCGATAGTACGTACAGATCTCACTGAGAGTGCTAAAACAAACTGTAACTCCAGCTATACTACTGTAAC
Source organism: Acanthococcus lagerstroemiae (assembly GCA_031841125.1). Lineage (NCBI taxonomy): Eukaryota > Metazoa > Arthropoda > Insecta > Hemiptera > Eriococcidae > Acanthococcus > Acanthococcus lagerstroemiae. The sequence continues at coordinate 44,796,422 of CM063110.1, forward strand.
CCAACTGATGTCCTGCCTGAACGATCGAAGGAGAAAAAAGGAGAGTGAGTCATGAGAATAGGAAAAAGAAGAAGAAGAAGAAGAACGTAGTTTTGAAAAGATCATGCACCAGATATACAGGAATGCAGGAGACAAAAGACGTTTCTAAGACGCTCGCACCGTGCTACGCAGGAGGTAACCAGGCAGGACGTCAGTATGTAACATATACAACAAAAAATATGAACAAGAAAGGTCGACAATGTTAAAAAGTTAATAGCACCGCATCATTGATAACATTAAAACTGAATTCAGACATTTATGGGTCTTAGGTATCCATGTATCTGGGCTCATCCACATCACCTGTCGTGTCCCTTTTCAAACACACATTTCTTACTTTGTTTAAGTAATTTGTGTAGTATCGGGTTATTTAACATTACTGTTGAGAGGCGCCGTGGAGGGTAGGGCTCCACTGACCCGTAGTCATTTCACGGACCACCCCTTTCAATACTACGGTAGCTTCACTTGTATTGGCCCCCTCATCCGTTATTCTTGTGCTGTGAAAACGCAACAGTTTTTGATGGCGATTACTTCTCGGAATGAAATGCGCCACATATTCCCTTACAAATAAATTAGCATAATTTTTTCACGATGTTGAAATCATTACGGCCAGCTACAAATCGAGTAAAAGTCGGAGCTGGAGCTCGTAGTGCCGAAGTCAACGTGTTTTTTAAAAGAGCCATAGTCGAAGCCCGAAAAAACTATTTGCTGGTGCCGAAGCCGGAACCTGGAAGAAATGAAGTCTCTATGGAGCTCGAGCAGAAACCAGGGTAAAATTGATAGTTGGATACGGAGCCAAAGCCAGAACCAAATCCAGTCGCCGTTCTAGCTTCCCATCTTGGTTCCGGCCCTTCAACTTCCTCATCACCCTTCTCTCTCCATCAACCACCCTGTCCCCTCCTAATAAAAATAACCGAAGTTGAAACAAAACCGCATTTTTGGTAGGGCTCAAGCCAATAAGAACTTTTTGATAGAGCTGGAGCCAGAGCCTGTAAATAATTATTTACCAGAGCCGAAGCCAATTTGAAGAATTTTAACCTACATTGGAGTTTAAGTCAGAGCTACTCGTATAAATTCGAAGGCGGCTTGAAGCGGTTCAAGTTTTGAAAGGCACTTATGCAGTTCGGAGATACAGCCTGTCAAGTTCTGATTTCAGATCAGCTGATCTAAAACTGATCTGAAGATGATGGCTACTTTCTAGCCAATCTGAATTGGCGTAAGTTTATGATCCAGGAACATGCCAAGGGGAATTTGCTTCGAAGGAGGGAAGGCTCAAGATTTTCCAGCTGAGAAGGGGCCAGGTTTCTGGGCCCTTACCTTGACTCGGACTTAGGTGACACGTGGATGCTTCTAGATCTACCGAAACTTGAAAGATCACTTTTGTACAGCATCGATGCCAGATCCATTAGAGCTGGAGAATTTCTCTATTTTCCAGTAATGGGCAACTACAGGATAACGACGTGGTAACGAACGAAGAGTTTTCGCTAATGTTCTTCTATAATAAATAGTAGTCTGGTGGGCGAGATAAACTTACTTCATTTCCGAGTGACAGTTCAGAAGGTCTATGACGAATTCTGCGAAATAAACTACCGTCTCTGTGTCAGTATTATGAATGAGAAATTTCAGAAATCTAAGCGAAGGGAGTTTAACTTTCTGCCAATCAGCGCGTTTTGGATTTTTAGACCACGTAACTTTGTACAAGCTAAAAAATAAGAAGTATAATATATTATTTTTTTTTTTTCGTGGAAGAAAGAATGAAAGAAATCCCTGACGCCAACGTACGTAAGTTGGGTCGATGATGAATATCAATTCACTCTCTGCTTTACCTGATGCTATTTCCGTATTTCCCGGTATTTTTATTCGCACAAGACGTAAAATTCGTATTTTGTTGAACGTGGATCTCAAGGGTTGATTCTGGACTCCTACACTTTCGGCTTACTCCTGAAAGTTCACCTCTATTTCAGATTCTAGTAAGAATTATGTTGAGTGTAATGGAGTATGTTCTCCTAGGGACCGATCCTAGAAAACACTTGATTCATCCAAGTGTTACGAAGGTCATAACTCGTAAGCCTGTGGATGGTAGATCACCGTCTCGTTCTAGGAATACGCTCAACGCCTAACCCGCGGTAAAGTTTCTATGAAATTAATTTTAGCCTCCTCCTATGGACGAAGACAGGCCCAAGAGCCAGAGTGAGTTTGCAGTGGAATCTTAACCGAGTTTAAATAAAATATCTGATGCCGTTTGGATTAGATGTCGTTTAAGAGTCCGAAGTCGATATAGAGTTCGAATGGACTTGAACGAGTTTTAAGAAGACTCAAACCTCCGAACGAGTCTTAAAATTATCTTCACCGAAACTGAATGTATTTAACAAGTGTGAAAGGTAGTCTGGAAGACTCCTAATAGAATCTGAAATAAAGTTAACGCAGTCAAATTGAGTCTGTGTATGTCCATAGCGAGTATTGAAGTAGTCAGAATAAATCGTTAATCATTTCCATAAATACTGATTAAGATGAATGAAAAAGCCTTAAAATAATACGATAGAATAAAGAATCTTATCGAGGCTTCTGTAGAGTCGGAATAAGATTGTACTAGTTTTTTACATGGTTTAAATAAGTTGTAAACGAATCTCGACCAAATTTGAGAGAGTCTGATAACTAATGAGTCCTAAGGAAGTTTGAATGAGTTTTTTTAAATCTTGAAAGAGTCTTTAAATAGTCTTATTAATTATGAATTGATTTAGCTGAGAAATGTCCTAGTAAACTTCAAAAGTCTTGAATGAATCTGATCGTCAGAGATTGAACGAGTCTTAAAACACAGTTTAATGGGGTCTTATCCGAGACCGAATGGATTTTAAAAGCGTCTGAATATATTTTGAGCAGCCTAAGAAGATTGAATGTATTTTGAGTAAGCCTAAAGAGTTTTAACAGATCTTTAAAGAAGTGTGGATGAGAATGAGTTTCGAAGCGTCTTCAAGAGAGAAATAATGAGTTCTAATGAATTCTGAATGAATAGTCTTAGAAGTCGAAGTTAACTCCTAAGAAATAGCCCGAATGAGTCTATGCAATAAGTAGGGAATTTGGAAACCTGTTCGGAAATTCTGATTCCTTTGAAAAATTAATTATTTGTTTATTTTATAGCGAAAACATACCTCTCCCCTCACGTGAAAAGCTGGGTGGGTAGCAAAAATCTAGGATTTAAGAGACAAAATTCCTTATATATAATCCGAGGACATGGCCTTCCCCGCTTACTGAAAAAGCTGAGTCGATACCAAGATCTAGGAACTGAGCGACAAAACGCGCCATTTTTTAATTCATCTTCAACGTTTCTGGTAACAGTCATGTTTTTAAAGTCTCGGACCACTGTGCGATATTTAAACTTTTTTATGATTTCATCCAAATCGGGATCACTAGTCGGTGCTTAGATGACCCTTTGTTTTATGCTGAAGTTTAAGTCTGGTGCAATCGAAAATGCTTCAGAAACTTAGAAAATAAAATGTTAATTTGGAAGCGACATTTCTTCAACCTCCAGTTTTTGAATTTGGACAGCAAATTCGCCTTATTTTATGTCCTTTTCTGCTCGATTGTGCTTTCACTATTTTTCTTTGTTCCCTTACCTTTAGTTGGAAAGGGGGCGCTGAGGAAATGGTTGCCTCCTCACTTTTGAATTCTGAACCAAAAATGGTCGCAATCGTTTTTGCCTTTGGTATTTCCGCTATTTTCGGGTTGTCTCCCCCTGTGGTCAGAAGTAGGCGGGACATGAAAAAATCAAACCTCTTAATTTTTATCCTTGAACCAAAAATTGTTTTTATCGTATGTGTCCTTAATCCTCCTCAATTTTTTATTGAAGAAGGGGGGGGGGACAAAAATACTGGAAGCACAAACAAGCGCTTACGATTGAGACAATTTTTCGTTCAAAAACCAAAAGTGAAAGCTTTCAATTCCTTAGCTCTTAACCATTTCTCCCTAAAAGAAGGGGGCATAAACGGAAATAATGAAAACACAATCGAGCACAAAAGAAGCATAACTGACAGGTACTATTTATGCGTTTATACTCGTACGTGGAAGCTGTCTCATAATATGGACCCTATGGGAGTGGGTCAAAATTAATGGAAGCTCGTACTCGTACGAACACTGATGAAGCACAAATAACTGCGATCATTTTGGATTCAAAATTCAAAATAGGGGCTGTCATTTCCTTAGCGCTTTATTCATTTATCAATAGGAAGGGAGCACAAAACGAAAATAGCAAAGCACAATCAAGCACAAATGAAGGAGGTTAATTTAGAGCCCAAATTCAAAAGTGGAGCTAGAGAAGTGTCGCTCAGTTTTGACCTATTCTGTATCTTGGTTTGGAAGAAAGAAGTCAAAAGATCTTTAGCTTGCATTGCTCGCAATTACGTTTGTACATCCTGCCATGGGCGTTGCTAGGGGGAGAGTTGACAGGTAATACTTACCTCTCAAATTTTTTTATGGGGTAGAAATGATCAAAATTACTTCCTCCCAAAATTCAGATGCTAATTATATTTGTATTCGTAGTTATAAAAAATAGTGCTATCAAAAAAAATGACTCCCCCTCCCTCAAAAAATCCACCGATACAAGGTCAGCACTACTGAAAAATTACCCCCCTTCCCAGAAAAAAATTTCCAACGATGCTTCTGCATCCTGTCAACTTGACCGCACAGAAAATCTGAAAATAGCAGGAACTAGTGGATAGAGATTCTCAGAATTAGAATCATTTTGCCTTGAGTTCGGATCCTTGGACTTAGATTCTCGAATTCAAATCATTTTCGCTATAATTCCAGCTCCCAAATTCTTAATCACTTTTTTCTGAATTTAGATCCATAATTTTGAATTCAATGTTTGTAATTTTGAATTCAGTGTTCGTAATTTTGAATTCTTATATTTTTTCTTGTGAATTTATCGATATTTTTCAAAGCGTGAAATTTAATCGGTAATAATCCTGATTTGAAAATAGAATGGATGTAATATCCGTATTTTGAATTCAAAAATTTGAAATCTGAATCTCCGAATTAATTTTTCTGTGGTGTGCACATTTAAAAAAATCTTTTCTTGTCTTGGATTCTCATATTTCCGAAATTCTAGAATCCTTTCTTATTGGATTCAAATTTTCGGATTCAGTATCATTTTGCCTAGAATTTGGATTCTCATATTCAGATCTCTGTATGGATTCGGATTCATGATTCTAAATACAATTTTTTGTAAGTGTGGATTCAAAGATTCTTTTTTCACTTTCATATTTTTCAAAGCCTTGAGTGTAATCGGCAAAACCTAAATTTTACAATAGAATGAACCTGAAAGTCTAATTCTGAAACTAAGAATTAAAATTCTGAATCAGTTTTATTTTTCTTTCTTAAATGTGGCTTCCTCATAACTTTTTTCTGCATTCGAATTCTTGGATTTCAAAATCCGCGCTATACCGAATTCGGATTCCCAGATTCAGAATAATTTTGCCTAGAATTTGAATTCTCAAATTTTGAATCACGCTGTCACACGGATTTGGATTCTTGATTCGGCATGTAATTTTCTGCTATCTTAAATTCTTGTGGATATTTTTGTCAAAGTGTTAAATGTAGGTAATCGATAATCCGGATTCAAAATGTTTTGAATTGAAAATTCTGATCTTGACTTCAAGAATTTGGAGCCTGACTCAGTTTGTATGTGTTTTGAATTTCTCCTTCTCCTTTCTTCCTTTAAGATTCGAAATCATTTTGAAGTCCAGATCATCTTCACTGGATTCGGTATTTTGTATAGAATTGTGGATTTTTAGACTCTGAATCACTTTTTTATGGATTAAAATTTTTGATTCTGAATCCAATGTTCTATTAGTTGGATTCTTACCTTTTCTCCTCTGATTTTTTGATACATTGCATCCACTTAATAGTTTGACTCATTGGCGTTGCAAATACAATACACCTAGTCCTGGGGAAGGATTCATGTCTTCGTCGCCTCGTGCCTTGAATGAATTTGCTTCCCCTAAAACGTGCTACTCTTTACTCAATAAGTAATTTCGGACGAAATTGCATTAAAAAATGAATACTTTTTTTTAACTCAGTGTTACAAAAATACGTGATGAGAAACGCGTAAAGGGATCGTGAAGTGAAAATCGAAAGTTTTTAGAAAGTTAAAAGAACGATAAAGTTCAGATTCGGTCAGATCTCTTCTTCATGTATATTTGCTCACGGGACCTCAAAATATCATTTCGTGGTTTCATAATTGAAGAATACTTTGAAGATTGTTTTCTTAGGGAAATGATTACATGATGTACCTCCTTCAGAGGCTGATATTCAAAGCACAATTGGTTTTAAAGGGGAGGGGAGGAGATTTGGGGTTCTCAAAATAAATTTGCTTGGAAAAATTCTCCGAAAAATTGAAACAGTTCTGATCGTTTCGCTCGCAAACGAGTGTCTTTTGTCAGTTTTAAAGGTCAACACCACAAAATCATTCCCTGTAGAAGACTCACTGGTACCGGGCCTCATTCAGCGAACCGACACGCTGAGAGAAAAATTAACAGCACAAAACTCGATCAGAATTAACAGTAACATTTCTTCATCGATTTTTCATCCGAAGTTCCTTTTGTTTGTTTTCAATTCGCAGTGCATGTGATGTCAATATTAAAAAGGGACCTTAGGATGAAAATCGAAAAAAAGAGTTTTTTATGACCGATTCTGGTACAAAAGACGGAAGAGTATCGCACTCTTTCAACTTAGCGAGTTTCCCGAACGAAAAAGATCAAACAAATGAAAAAAGGAAACAAAGAAGAAACATAGACTACGTACAAATTAAATCAGCGTATGTTTCTATGTACTCCATGTATATAATGTGTATGTATGGCATACCATGTACGGTCTACTGAAGAGGGAACTTTTTTTTCTCCTCTCAGAACTATTCACTCGTGTATTCGTTTACACTAAAAAACGATTTCGGTGACTTGTTGGAAGCGCATCGAGAATTTAACGGCGATGTCATCAGGGCGGGTATGACAATCTGTCGAATCGTTCCTTAGCGAAGCGTCGCCATAATTTCAAAAAGAACAAAAAAAAGAAAAAAAAAAGGAAAAATCTGGTACAAGAAACGATATTTACGACGAAGAGGAAGACTGAAAAAAGAAGAAGAAAAGGAGAAGTGGAAGAAGAAAACGCGAATTCGCTAAATCCGCATGACATTATGAAATACGAAACGACCTTTTCGCAGGCGATAAACTTTCGAATGGTGAAATTCACTTAACTCCACCAGACCGGGGCAAGAATCACTTCGCATATGAAGTGTCGGTATAAGAACTACTAAGCGAAAAAGTAAAAAATACAATGACGCTAATAAAATGTTGAATCAATTTGCCTTTCTTCAAATTGAAGTCGATTCGAGTGTGTAGGCTCACGTAAACCTATTTTTCCCGTACACACATTTGCTTTCGGTAAATTGATCGTAAGATGATTTGCTTAGTATAATCTTCACGAATATCTTTCTATATGCTAGAAACTTTCACTCTCATCATCCGCTCCATTTTCGAAGAAGAAAAAAAAAAAAAAAAAAACTCGGTAAGTGGGTGCCCTTCCAAAGAATCTGAAAGAATCATACAGGCAAATTTCTTATCTTAAGACACAGTTAAATAGCGAGAGAGCCAAGACATCGCACGGGCAAACATACTGACCTACAGACAACGGACAAATAGATTGACCGACCAACCAACCAACTAACCTCACTGAAGCCAGATAACTAGGCAAACACACAGACGGGCAAACGGACAAAGTGAGTTGCAGGGAAACAAACAATAGAGTCAGATACTGCGGTAACCATCTCCTCTCCAATGTACATTTTCATATAAATCGTCATGCCTGGCTACTTTCTTCATAGCAGGAGGCGAGAGTCTAACAAACGTCTTTTGTTATATGCACACCTGTATTTCCTGTACGTAATATTTTCTGAACCGCGCTCTTCTTCTTACTAGCTGTTCTTTTTTTCTCCCTCGATCGACCAGGCAGGACATCCGTTTAGTTACAGTTTATGCTTAGCATTCACGAAGACTTACTGTTTCTATTGATCTAATGGTGTACGCGCTTTTTACACACTCCCGTTATTTTTCATTTCGCATACCCTCGCTGTGGTCCGGACTAAACACTCTTGCGTATACGTTATGAAAAAAACCGCAATACTATGACAGCACAGATAGATACAGAGGTGGATAGACACAGGCAAATAGATGTAGGTATCAACCTTTCTACTCCTTTAAAAAGGAAGGATCCGAGAGCTAAAATTTGGCATCTAGAAGCCAAGACCTCGTTGGATTTCTACATCCAGTATTAAATATAATATGCATCTGATCTGTAGCATAGGTTGGCTGATATACAGAGTGCTTCACAAATTGCCCCCCCTTTTTTTGAACACGAAGTTACATCTTTATGGAATGAAAATGGATCTTCAAGGAACAAAGTCTTGTTTCCTTTTTTCGGGTTAAAAAATTTCTTCTTCAAAAGGAGGGCTCCAGCGTTTCATCAACTTTAGAATCTGAAATGGAACGATCGGCTTATGGATTATATGGATTGCTGATTAAGAGCATGGTATAAGATTTTTGATTCGCCTCCGATTTGGGCTCAAAAATCTGAATTTTAGACCCACAATGGGCCAAATTAAATTGGCTTTTAATTATAAACAATGTATCAAAATAGGGATTTTTTGGGTCGTTGATTCCAAGTATCGCAACAGGTTGTAATTCGGCCTCGATCTGGGCATTTTAGTGCCAAAAAATTTGGCTTGAAAATTTGAACGAAGTATCAAAGAACGGTGGATTTTCGGGTCGCTGATACCGACTATTGCTGGTTCGGCACCGATGAGCACAAAGAAAACGATTTTTTTGACTTCTGAAGTCGAATGGAATTTGGTATTCAGAATCAGTGACCAAGAAAACTGTTACTGCAATTGTGGTATTCAAAAACTCAGGATAGCCGCTTTGTGAAAACCCGGGAAAAGCCAGGGAATCTTGTCAGTTGAAACAAGTCAGGGAATTGCCATAATTTTAATCAAAATTAGGGAACTGTTTGAGAATAGTGAGAAATAGAGTATACACAATTTTCATAGTAGTCAATAAATATCAAAGGTCTCACGTAATAAGTATTCTCAAAGCTGTGTACAATACTAGCTGAAAAAATGTCAGGAAAAATTGCTCCGGAAAACCGGGAAAAGTCAGAAAAAATCGTTCTAAAAAAAAGGGCTACCCTGACAAAACCACACTTCGATACGTTTCCAAATCAACTCAATTTTGGCTATTAATTGAAGCGTGGATGTTGAAATCGGAGCTCAGATAGTGGCCAGATGAAAAATCGAACACGGTGTTAGGAATCAAATATGCCCTACCACCCCCCCCCCCCAAGAAAAAACATATTTGGATACGTCATTCACTTTTTCATGGAATTAATAAAATATTAAATGAGATCCAAGTCAGTGGCCGAGTGGTGACCGATGAAATGTCTGATTAAATTATTCTAAATAAACGATCAAAGAAAATCTATTCCGACACTATCCTCAATTTCTGAAGTTCAGTTGAATTCAGCCATTAGAAAAGAGTAACTGATTTCGACACTAAAGCCTATACCGAGTCTACGTGAAAAATCGGGCGCAATTATCGAAATAAACGGCCCGAAAAAGACCCATTATTTCGATACACAGCTCGATTTTAGAAGCCGAAACGTAGCCCGGTCAAATTCTGATGCAGTATTCGAAAATCGAGCAAACACCCCCTCAAAAAACAAATCAGTTTTGATGAATTTTCAATTTTTTTCTTTTACCAGTTTAATTTTGGTTGGAGCCCGAATTGAGGCAAATGAAAAATCCGTCACAATATTCGAAATCAGCAATATCCCTGGTCTTCCGGGCCGGATGGGATGTCAATTACGGGTGCGAGTGAGTCACTTTAAAATATTGGATGGAAAAGTGTGGTGGTGAGGAATTTGCCGAATGTAAAATTTAGACCTCTTCTCATTTCCAATCGCAGTATCTCCAAAAAACTGTTTTTCTCTCCATAAGGCACATGTTACACTGTGATACTCAGAAGCGCTGATACTCCCCCTCTCTCGATACGAAAAAAGTACAAGTGACCATTTTCACAAAAAATTCAACTTAGAATAATTTTTGTTTGAAGATTTCTTTGTATTTTCCATAAATTTCCAAATAAAAGATAGAAAGGTTCAAACACCTTCCCCCCCCCCAAATAGCACAAGGGGTCGGAGTGGTGACTTTTATTGGCCATTAGGACCATCATACTAGGGTTGTCAAACTGGCTGAAAATAAACAGCGTACATTCAATTCCAGTGGCGTCAGAAAGTTTTTCGGGAGGGGGGGGGTAGTCGAAAACGATTCTTGTATGCTGAAGAAGTGAACAAACAAAAATAATCGTGTACATTTCACATTTGAAATCTTAAGAAGCATTTTTTTAATCAACTTGCTGAATAGATTTTGGATTTTCTCTTAAATTCTCAGGGGACTGGGTACGAATCTACGAATGATACCTTGCTGTTGTAACTTTCATTAGTTGAGCCAAAAGAAAGAGACTTTAGATGGTTAGCTTTGAGCTCTCTTCTTTTCAGCGCATTTTATTGAAGTGACGACTATTTCTAATTAAATTTTGGAAATCGGAGGCGAGAGATCCTGAAATAATAATAAAATATTACCAGGGATGTAGCGAAGTGTTTTCTCTGGAGGTGCAAAAATTGGTTACATCTTAACCTCTAAGAATCGGGCTCCATGACGAATTCCCACATCCCGGATCGCTTACGATTAAAATTTCCGCACTGGCGCTACCTGTTAGCTGATGCCGGAGTTATACAATATCATCCCTTAGCAACCCAAAATTGAAATGTCAGTACTGTAAGTTCATGTAGGGACTGGTTAAACAAGGTGTCTACAGGTTTGGAAAATTTGGAAAATTTGGAAAAAGTCAGGAATTTGAAAAGTAGGTCAGGAAGTTTGTAAATAGTCAGGAAATTCTACAATATTTTTAAGAAGCTTGGAAAAAAACAAAGCATGAACTCACGGAAAATTTTTTCGTCGTTTAATTTTACTTCGGCACTCTATATGTATATCTGTGAACACCTTCCTAATGCTTTCATCCAAAAATCAACTTCAAATTTCAGTTCATTTGAACCATCGCGTCTAGTAGTATAAACATAAATATACACTGTCTATGCTGTAAAGGTTTAAAGAAGAGAAAAAAAAAAGTTTGGAAAAAGTCAGGAATTTATATTTTTCTATTCTTGTAGACACCTTGTTAAATTCTTAATTGACTCAATTCAAAATTCACAAGTATCAAAATTTGTTTGTATTGGCTAAATATTGGCTTAAAAAAATACCTTTTGACTTGTTGGATTTTCCCAACTTTTGATCCATCTACTAAAATTTTCCAACTCCGGCGGAGTATTGGTGCAAGCTGCCCCCATACTTTCCTTACTTTCGTCCCTGAATATTACAGTTGAATGACTGAATGCTCGAATGCTGGAACATTTCAATTCTTTTTCATTTTCATGTATTGTACTTCGTTTTTTTTTTGGTGTAAAACTAGTTGAAATGTTGGAAAGATTACTTACGATCAGTCATTAAAGTACTCGGGGTATGTAGGTCTTAATCTCTGCGGTTCTTTCCCTTATACCGCACAACTGTGGTTTGTTTCGGCCCCTCGGCTTCCTTCAACCCTCAGTTCTCAATTCACAATCCTCAACTGCCACCTGTGGACCTGCGCGCCCCTCACCCCTCTCTTCACCATTGCTATGGTGTCTGTCTCTTCCTCCCTCTTTTTCCTTCTTCTTTATCCCCACCTTTCCTTCGAAAAGTATTTTTTGTTTTTGTTTTTAAGATTAATAATTAGATATTGTAACTACTGTCCCTCCCTGTCAATGGGACCTTCGGCACCTGTTGGAGGGGACTCAAATACAAATAGAGTACATCCGCTCGATTTTGTTTGTCAATTTTTGCAACTAATCTTCCTGAACTATGACGCATTTACCACTAAGAGTTCCATTTTGTGGTCTTATTTGACCCATTGGGGCAGGGCTCCTATCGGATTCTTGGGAACTTTCAGTGCGTTAGTTAGTAGATACGCCCAACGGACCTCTACTCTGCCAAAAATCATATTTCGAAGAATTCTTGTGCTTATTTTTCCTAATTCTACATGACTACTTATTATGTCTTTCAATCTTCCTCCCATAACGAAAATCTTGTACGCTCGACGTATTTCTCGTTGCTGTACCTTGCGCTGTGCACGGTAAAGCTGCTCGTGAGCATCGGCAAACCTATCACGTATGATGGGACCGTTCCTAGTGGTATTTGGTTGGTTGGTTGGAGGCTTGTAAGAGTCTGAGGCTGGAATTACATTCTCTATATTATCTCGAAGACACTGCCTCCGCGTCTTAAATCTCGTGTATAGAAATCAACGTTAAGGCGCAACATAGTTCGATCTCATTCCCGAGCAGATTTCACCGCGCTTTATTTACAAATGACGGAATTCGACGCCGAAGGATCGAGGGAAACAACACTGCCACCTGAATTAAATAACCAAAGCTAATTTATTTCGCTCGAGTTGCTTTCAGCGGCTTATACGCGTAAAGTAAACCGCAGTACGCCCGACTTCAAACGAATAGTTCGCTTTTACAAGAGACTGCATCTCCCTCGCTGCTTGCCTCCCTAGACCGCCGAAATCGAATATCCCTAGCCCTCTCGAATAACTTACACAGATTTCGTCAACACGTACTGAACAACTTCTGAAATTGGGATGACTAACTCCCTAGATATTTTTCTTGTGACGTAGAAGTGCAAGCACCGAATAAGAAGTACCTATCAGTACTGTGGTTCCTGGGTCGTTGATTTCGAATATCACATCCGATTCTTGATCCAGCCTCGATTTGGGCCAAAAATCTAAATTTTGGACTCAAAATAGGCCAAACTGACTCGGTTTGAAAAATTGAGCGTACTGGTCAATGGTTTGTAGTCTTAATTCGTCTTACTGAACTTTCATAATATTTAACGTCGCTTTTAACATACATACGACATAGTTTTAGTTTTTTTGCGACGCAGATGCGGTGCGATATTTTACAGAAGAGATACTAATTTACAATCACGAAGAAAAGAAAAGAACCTTTTTACTGCTAGTGGGCCGTCTGTGTCTCCAGGATGGAAAGGGGGGGGGATTTTGGTGATATTGAGAGTGAACAGTGTCAAATTCAGGGCAGTAATCAAGGAGGTGCACAAGTTCTAATTACATGTCGCATATATGTCACGAGTGAGGGGGGGGGGTGATGTCCGGTTGTAGTAAAAATTGTGTGTTAGTATGGTATGGCCTAAACGAACTCTTGCTAGAATTTCAACAGTTTTGAATTGGTATGCAGTGGCCCAGTCGCCCAGAGTTGACCTCAGCTGATTTAGTTTCGTTTTGGGGCATTCCGACCATTCTCTCTGCCATTTAGCGAGTATGGCAGAGAGGAGATTCCGTTTGTCAACATGTGGTAGACCGTCCAGCTCTGCCAAGTTATAAGTGTGGAGTAAATGTTGGCAATGAGTTCGGAAATTAGAGAGGGGATAGGTGTCAGCTGTGAGTTGATTCGGACCGGGCAAATTGTAGATTCGCCGAAGAAAATGTCCCCAAAATACTAAAACAAGAAATAGAACAAGTACTCAACGAAATGAAAGAGGGAAAAGCCCCTGGACCGGATAACATCGACACGAGGATCTTAAAAGCCCTAAAGCAATCACTGACACCTGTCCTCGCAGTACTTTTCACTGCAATAGTAGAGTCTGAAACGTCGCCAGAATGGGAAACAGCAGAAATAAGAATACTGTATAAGAAGGGAGAAAGAACAAAGATAGCCAACCACCGCCCCATTAGCCTAAGCTCGAAAATAAATAAAATGTTTATGAAAATAACCTTAAAGCGGAATCAAGCGGACTTTTGGAAAAACTTCTCGACGATGGATCATATATTTACAATTGACCAATTAATAGATAACGCAAACGAGTATAACAGAGGGGTGTACATGATCTTTGTAGACTTTAGTAAAGCCTTCGACTCGGTAAAACACAGCTATTTATGGGAAGCACTAGCAAATCAGGGGGTACCAAAAAAGTGGATAAAAATCATAAGGGAAATGTATTCAAAGGCATAAGCGTATATAAAAACCGACATTAAGGGGCAAATATTCGAGATACGAGTAGGTAGGGGTGAGACAAGGGGACCCACTGTCCCAAAACCTATTTAACAGTGTACTTGAGGAAATATTTAGGGAACTAAATTGGGAGGAGAATGGCTATGGCATAAAAATTAATGGGGTAAACCTGAGTAACCTAAGATTCGCGGACGACGTGGTACTAATTGGAAAAACAGAAAAAGAGCTGCAGGAAATGTTTCGAGGTTTCATTGAGAAAAGTAAGGTTAAGGGACTCGAATGTAACATCGACAAAACAAAAATGGTGACGAACATGAAAGAGGGGGGTTGCATAAAAATAGGAAATGAAAAAATAGAGAAAGTGGAGGCATTTAAATACCTGGGAAGAACTATGTCATTTAAACAGGGAATAGAAAAAGAAATAAAAAACAGGAGAGATTCAGAATGGAAATCATTCTGGGCTCTGAAAAACATTTACAAAAACAAAAATTTGGGAATAAGAACAAAAATCAAAATACTAGAAGCTTGTACCCTACCAGTGTTGTCCTACGGGGCGCAGACGTGGGCAATAACAAATACTCAGTTAAACAAATTAAGGGCAACACAGAGGTCAATGGAAAGAAGTATACTGAACATAAAAAAGGACAAGGTTAGAAACAAGGAAATAAGAGCAAAATCTAGAGTAAAAGACATAGGATACATAATAAAGAAGGCAAAATTTAGGTATGCGGGGGAGATGATAAGAAACAAAGAGGAGAGGTGGAATAAAAGAATTTATGAATGGACCTCTTTAGATTACAAAAGAGGAAAGGGAAAACCAAGAACCAGATGGAGAAAGGAAATAAGTGATAGGGTGGGAATTCTATGGACAAGAAGTGCTCAAAACAAATGTACCTGGAGGAAAATTGGGGAGGCCTATGCTCGGCAATGGGCGGGATAATGGCGTATCGAATGGAAATAGAATAGACATAGATTAAGGAAAGTAAGCTTTAATACGTATTCCTAGGCTGGAACAATAAATAAAGTAAAAAAAATTGATAACATTTCAAAATCAATCCGAAAAATAGGTAAATAGAAGAATTGCGTTAACATGGGATAGATTTTGGAGCTTAGAATTTATTTAAAAAAAAATAAAAAAATTTCGCTATCCTACAAAAACCAACTCTTCAACAGCTGTGTTGTTCTGACCCTGACCTATGAGTGCCAAACCTGGACAATTTCAAAACGAATTGAGAACAAACTCCAGGCTACATAAAACTCTATGGAGAGATCCATGCTTAGTCTGAAACTGAAAAACAAGGTAAAGCCAACAAAAATGAAAGGCAAATTCAAGTCCAACAAAAATGTTGTACACTTTGTCAAAAGATTAAAATGGGACTGGGCAGGGCACCTATGCAGACTGAAGGACCAACGTTGGTCACATAAAATTACCTTCTGGCCAATCAGAGGAGGGAGAAAGCCAGGTAAACAGAGGACCAGGTGGATGGACGACATCTGTAAGTTTAGCAAACCCAAACTCTTCCACAGAACAGCCGCTGATCGGGTTGAATGGGCTAGGTTGAAGAAGGCATTTGCTCAAGATAAGGGCTTCTGAAATCGCTAATTGTAACTGCGGAAGTACTACGATTGTGCCACCCGCGGACTGGCAAGGGAATTGTAAAGGGGGAATACTGGTTGGGGCTCGCGAGCCCGAACCAGTATTCCATTCCTGGGTGGGCCCGTATAGTCCAAGGGGCCCGGCCGGGGATTCCCCCGTCCCCCAGCCAGTCCGCGGTTGGATTGTGCGCAATAAATGCTGTTATACTAGTATCGACTCGAGGATGCGAGACTGATGGTCCATCTCAAACAGAACCTGCCGTCCTCGGAAATGAGAACTCGATATTTAAACGCCGGAAATCATATGTTAGCGATGTATAACGCAAGAATCACGCCACATGTTGACAAGTACATGCTCACGAAATTGACAAGAGCAAACGTATCTGATACCAGATCTCAATCAGCTTGTGCTAATGTAGATGGAGTAACAGCGAGAGATTCCGTCGCTACATCCACCAAGTGGAAAGGGAATGATTCAGACATCAATTTTTTCTTCATCTTTTCGCCTTAACGTGTTCGTACAAAGAATCAAAAAAAGTTGATACGATCGCATGAGCCATGCATTCTTGGATTCGAAAGAACTCGAAACAAAAGCGAGGCGAAACAAAAACGCGAAAAAAGTAGTATACGGCGTTTTACACCGCAGCTTGTGCACTCTCTACACAGTCGAAATAATTTGTCAAACGTAAAAACGTAATACTGTCGTTTGATGTACAGCAAATTGCGAATTTTTCAGCTACCCATCACGACTGCGGAGTACAGACTTTGAGAGGCGGTCGTGGACGAATACGAACCCCAAGGAACGACAAGACCGGAGCCGGAGAGAATAAAAAGGATTCTTGTCGGGAGGGGCGCGGGTGACCAGAAAAAAAAAAGCGTAGGAATTCGCGAGAACACAATACGAATGTTTATGTACGAAAATTGGAAAGTATTAAAAAAAAAAATCGAGCTGGCGAAATTACTTTTTTCACTCTTTTGATTTTGTCATCCGTTTACATTTTTCAAATCCGCATTCCGAAACGTTACACCGACCGTTAAGGTACTGTAAAAGGTACGAAGAGTCTCCATTCGCGTTGAATTAAATTACGTTTCAATCATTTTCGGGATCGTCAAAAGAGAACGAGCCGACTTCGGCGAATGAACGAAATGTTCCAGCTTGTCTCGATAAAAGGTGAACGTCTTCTGCGCCAAATTAAATCGTGTACAGACTCCAGTTTTCAATGGAGCACAATAAAAACCTTTCAGTATTGGCAACGGACGAAGTAATTTTCTGCTTTATGACGAAGAACTATAAATGCGTCGCACATCCGCTTCTGCGTGAATGAGAGATTTTAAATCTTTTGAAAGATCGGGTACAGGAAGATGGGCTTTGCCTCATAAATGCTGCAGATACGGGCCCACATCCGGAAATTCGGATGTTTTGTGCGAGGGTATAGGAGGCAGGGACAAGTAAATGAACAGTCAAACACCGAAAATGCCCGCTGATCTGCTGCGTGTGCATACTGAATGAGCCCCGACTGAATTTTAACGATTTTCGCGGAAGCTGAATAACAGTCTTAGGAAGTCTTAACAAATCTTCAAAATTGCTGACGTGTCTCAAGAGAGCAGTTGTTGCGAGTGTTAGCATAATCTTAAAGAATAAGGTGATAAATTAATTATATTGAGTAAGAGAGTATTAAGTTACGAAATGTTCTTCATAATGTTCAGAATTATACTACAGATCACAATACTAGACAAGACACTTCTTGTTAGCCCTGTCTTGGTGACTGCTGGTTCTGAGTGAATTCCCTGCAGCCGTACATTGCTTCACCCAGCCGTAATCTCCTACCACTGATCAAGATATTCACATCACTAAAAGGACTGCTGTCTGATTGATCGGTGTGGAACAGGGAAATTGTTGAATAAAATGCAACAGAAAACAAGCAGCTTCGCTACACGAAAATAGAAATACCCGAGCTAGCTTTTATCTTCGCGGGCGTTGGAAATGATGTCAGGAAAAAATAGACCTACCGATAGCCATGTTTAAGGTCTTTTTTTCTTAACATAAGAGCTCATACATGAAACGTAATTAAGATGACACTACAGGCAGGCACACTAACAACACATGGTAAGTTCAACTGCAAACCTGCAGAAACTGCAATCACGCAGCAAACACTTTCTCTGAAGGAAGTGTCTACAAAATAATGACTCGAATTTCAATAAAAGGAATTCTTGGAGTTAGAAGACGTTCTTCTATATTACTCAATTCAACCAATTTAGGTGCATCGTAGGATTAGGAAATCGTAACTTCTCATGCGCTCAAGACAATAAAGGAATTCGCAGGAGGAAACTTATTTTGATTCAAAGAAAGTTCACAATTTGAACAAGCACAACCAAAATTATCACTAATACTATATGGACATGCAATTGACTAGAAATAGAAAATATTATGAGTACTGAGAAACAGAATAATCGCCGCCAATAATCGATCATCAGCCAATTCGTAATCATTTGCAACAGATTACAGATTTTATGCTATTAAGTATATTATCCTAGCGGAAGCTTCCCTGCTCAAAACCTGAAACAGAATACCAAAATTACATATTATTAATACTTTTATTTTATCCTTGGGTGCATCATGTAGTAAGGTTTTATGCCGTACTTCTTCACTATATAGCTAATTAATCTCTTGCTGCATCGCATATTCCCACAATCACCATAGCGGGAATGCCGGTGTTTCGTCTCCAGGTGAAAACCTCTGCAAAGTTAAAAGGCTTCACCACTCGAAACCTGAAACAGAAAATCAAAATTACAATTAATACGTATTTCTGAGACATAATTCACATGTTGAAAAAAATCAGTTGTAGTAGGCTCAAAAATATCTATACACATGTTCCCGTTGTATGTTGGCCGACACTGCTCCCTTGTTGAATACCGTCCAACCAGAGAGCAGTTCTACTGAACATCTCGCATGGAGGGAGAAGATATCGGTCATGTTAAGTGACGCCCGAGTGAAGAGTGAAGAGAATTCATTTACTACCCAGCAGTCGAACAGAAAGGACTGGTGCTCATATTACTAGATACTTCAAGTTAGCCTTTTCTTGTGGTGGCTGCTGATTAGAGTTCGGACAATTATAATCGTTAATCAAGTAATATGCAATTTGGGAATCTTCTTCTTCTCTTCTTCTTTACGTGCCATGCTTAGGTATTCCAGGCGTTGGCGACCAATTTTGCGCTACAAGATCTATCTCTGGCTGTGTTGAAAAGGTCCTAGACTGTTTTTATTCCAGTTCACTCTCGTATATTTTTCAGTCAGGATATTTTCTTGCGTCCTACTCCTCTCTTGCTTTCTGTTTTCCCCCATCATGATGAAGCGCAAGAGTTGTGACTGAGTACAACTTCATTTGGTGTTATTACTGCCTCTTCCCGCATTCTCAAAAAAGAAAATGGGACAAGGGAGTAGATCAGGCGCGGATACAGGGGTTGGGAAGGGAAATCCCCCCAAACTTGAAAAAAGAATTATTATATACCATTTTTTTGATGCAGCACTATGCACTTGTCTTCATTCATCAAGAAAAAAAATCACAGAAAAAATTACCTTCTAGAATCCATTTTGCCTCCCAAAATTCAAGTCTGGATCCGCGCCTGGAGTAGATAGCTCCGTTATAAGGGGGTGGGGGTCCAAAATTTTGTTTCTTTCTCCTACTCGACCCTCCTGCAAAAAAAAAAAAACAGTTTTCTTGCTAAAGAAGGGATGGCTCAGACCCGCTGCCCCCCCCCTTCTACGTCCTAGAAATGGAGACTTACCGCCAATTTTGTATAACCAACTTCCAAAATGCTAAAAATAAAGAATGTCTTCTCCCAAACCACATCGCATTTTAGGCCAATCAGAATTCGACTGCGTATAAAAATCCAAAATTCTCCCCTTTGCCGCTAAGTGGGCCAAAACACTAGGAAAGCAACCATGAGATTATTCTTGAAAATAGAATATAACCATGGGGCTTCGCGGCCCAACCCTCGTCGTCACTCGCTTCGCTCGTGCCGGCCTGCAGTATCCTCCATAATCTAGCCTCCTAGAGGCACGTGCCTATGTTGCCTATATGTAGATAATACGGCCCTGGACGTCATAGTAACGTAAGTGTATGTTACCCTACATTAAAAAATTTCCAGGAAATTATATTATGAAAACAACACGGCGCTACACCACCCAGGAGCTTTCTGCTCCACCAAGGACCCCCCCTGGGTGGGCTACCTTCTGCCAATTTCCACCACAGCTGTCCTCCTCCATGGCAGTCAATTTCCTCACCGTGGCCGTCCTCCCTCTCCAGGAGCTCCTACCTCCAGCGAGGAGCCCCCCCCCCCCCGGGTTAAGGTATCTCTGGTGAAACGTGAGATTAAGGTACAGGGGAGGCCACCAGGAATTTATCCCCACAGAGGGGAAGGAGGAGGTGACTTTTACTGATTAGTGTATAGAACCCTCCCCCACCACAACTCCTCGTCCTTCACCGCGACCTCCCTCTCCCCAAGCTTCTTCCTCCACCATGAACCCCCGCCTTTGTATTTAAGTTGGTTGAAGAATCTTTTAATATCGAGTTAAGTTCAATTTTTACATTTTTTAAATTTGAGATTGTTTTTTCCAACATTTTTATGAAAGAAAACTACAATTTTTTGTGCGTCTGGTAGAGTTTTTTCGTATTCAAATTGTTTCTTCTGGTGTCGAATTAAATTCCATTTTCGATTGTGTAGAATTTTCTGAATTTTGAGATTTTTGAAAATACTTACCTATTATTATTTTCCAAAGGGATTAAAATTTGCCACAGTCTGGCAGAAATTTTTATTCGAGTTGGTTGAAAAAACTGGATATCAAATTCAATTCTATTTTAAATTGTATTGTATTTTTCAAATTTTTGAGATACTTTTAAAACTTTTGCTACAATTTTTTAATAATTGTTTCAGGCAAAGTGACTACAAGTTTCCGAAAAACGACCTGAATTGTTCAAGAATTCTGATTTCGAGGTGAGTTTTATTTCATTTCTATCGGACTTCTGAAGTTTTGAGATTTCTTCAAAATTTCTTAAATCTTTTTTCAAAGACGACTATAATTATTTACAAATGTGGCTGAAAATTCGTATTCGAGGTGGTTGGAGAAATCTGATATCGAATCAAGTTTAATGTTGTTCAGTTTTGTTGGATTAATCAAATTTTGAAATAGTTCCAAAACTTTTGTCGTCATTCTTGAATACTTTTTCCAAGATGGCCTCAATTTTTCATAGATGTGGCAGAATTTCCTATTCCCATATGTTGAAAACTCCTGATAAGAATTAAGTTCCATTCTTAGTTTTATGCCGAATTTCGAGATCTTCTGGAAATTCTTTGTGTTATTTTACTTAGGGGACAACAATTTGCTATGAATCTGGCTAAAATTTTGTATTCAAGTTGATTGAAGACACCTAAATTCAGTTTTCAAATTTGATGGAGTTTTCAAATTTTTCATGTTTTCAAAACTTGTTATATCTTTAATTATTTTTCTACGGTGACCGCAATATTTCATGTATGTAACTCAGTTTTCATGTAAAAGTTTGTTTGAATGAAATGCATTTCCGAAATTTAATCAGTGAGTGAGAATAACAATTCTGAGAGGAAAGTAGAAAATGGAAAAAATTTGAGAGTGAGATTGATTTGATACCCGGTATTTATAAAATACGTATACGAAAATTTTGGAAATATTCCATAAAAATACGTGAAATGATTATCATCGGTATCAAATTAAGATTTTGATACCTTACATGGAATCGGATGCAAAATCTTATGCAGTATTTGAAATCAGTGGCGCATGAAACTTTGTTTTGATAATTCCTCTAATTTTACACATTCATTCCTTTGTTTTTTTCCAAGCTCAGTTTGTCATCGGACTCACTCTGTAAGGAAGAGAGGGGGGAATTCCAATTTTTTGTCACCGACTTGAGTTCCGGATGACATATCTAACATCGTGCGTAATGTTCATTTTCGGTCTTTTTTTTTTTTTTTTTTTTTTGTCATATCTGGTCACATTTGGTCCAGTTTTTGGTTGTCTTGAATATTAGCCTCGTTTAATTTAGGTTATTTTTGATACTTTTGGTCAGTTTTTGTCAAAATTATGGTCGGAATTCGTCGGATCTGATCAGTCATGATTCATGAATCACATCTAATCATTCTTTGTCGGCTCCATGGTCAATTTTTAAATAGTTTTGATAGTTTTCAATCATTTAGTTATGTTTGCAACCATGTTTGATTTAGGTTATATTGAGTTAATGGAGGAGAGGGATGATTCTAATCCCCTTTGAAAGATTTTTTGTACTGCCTTTGCTTCAACAAATATGTCAAGATATGAGAATTGTTGAATTATTTCACACTCTGAGGTATTTTTCTTACAGTACTTCAAAAATGCTACTATACCGTTTTTTCTTCTTTTTTTGACCCGACGCTTTATATTTTGCCGGGGCCTATTTTGCCCTCGCCATCTCCCCCCTCTCACGATGAAATCATAGAATCTAGGAAACCGCTGCCAGTTATGTCTGATATCGTTTGGTAATTTTTGATAATGTTAGATTAAGGTTGTTTTTGGTTATACTTGATAGACTCAGATCAGATTTTGATCATTTACGTCGTTTGTAGTCATTCTCGGTCGTCTTTGGTTGTCATTGTTAATGTTCAAAATGGATTTATTTGGTATGTTTTAACCAATTCTGATCAAATTTGGTCGTATTTGGTGAAAATTGATCATTTTTGTCTATTTGTAACATTTTGTCATCAATTTCTGTCAGATCTGGTCAAGTTTGATTGATTTTAATAAATTTTGGTGGTTCTTGGCTATTTTATACATATAAAACATGTTTCGTTGAAGATCGGGGCTAAGGTGGCCATGATTACAGACCCTGGATAAAAAGAGATGTTTGGGTATGTTGTCCCACTTCTTCGAAAAAATCTGGTTTTAGTTCTAATGCGTCCTAATACCGTCTTGAAGACTTACAGCATAATTTTAATTAATTCGGAAATAATTTTCGTAGTTCTTTCAGTAACCGTATAGAGTCCTCCCACCAGCTTAAGCAGAGATTTAAAAGACTTAATTTTTTACAAAGGGTTTTGACAAATATTTACATGTCTGTTCTTAGTCTAGATTCTTTTTATTATTTTGTGCGATGTTGAAATCAGGGAGGAAATGTACCCCCTCCCTGACACAGTGACTGAGCCCAAGTTTGGGCATAGGCCTCTCCGCAAACTCTCCATTTTTGACGGTTGACGGCCACTCTCCTCCATCCGCACCCCATCACCTTCATGAATTCGTCTCCCCGTGCCATATTTTTCTCTCGTACGGCGTCCAAGCCTCTACTTTTCTTTCCCTCCTCTCTTCCTCCTGTCTTAAAACATGCCCGGCGTACTTCCATTTCAGTTTCTTCACAGAGTATCCAATGTCCGTCATAATTAGGTTTTCCGCTTAAAATTTGGTTGCTAATTTTGTCCCCCCTCTTGAGATGAAAATGCTCCTTTCCATAATAGTTCTTCGCGTTCTTTGAAGCTTCTGCGTACCACCTTTTGTTAAGGCCCAGGTCTGGGCCCCATACAAGTGAACTGATCGCGTGCAGCTTTCCCATATTATTGTTTTTAAATTATTGCTAAAATTACCTTCTAAAAATTGATTTTAGTGCCCATTACTTTTGCCGTCTTTTTTTGACCCTGATTAGTTCTCTATCCCTCCCATTCTTAAATGACAAAATTTACCCCAAATGTACTACTACTTTTCCTTCCATTTTACTTCGTATCCTCCAGTTTTCACAGATATTTTTTTATCGTTCGCCAAAATGAAGGAATTTCCCCAATTTATCTCCATTCCTGCTTCTTTACTTTTTATCCGTGGTTCCTCCTCGATTTTTTCCAGTTTATCGATCGATTCAGCCATGATAACCACGTCGTCCGCATATCTGAGGTTGCTCAGATATTCACCATTGATTTTTAAGCCCTTTCTTCCCCATTCTAGATCCCTGAATATTTCTTCGAGCGGACAGTTGAATAGATTGGGGGATAGAGGGTCTTCTTACCTTACACCTTTTTCAATTAAAAATTTTTTACCCTTCTTATCCAAGCAAATGTATGCTTCGGAGTTTTCGTATAACTTTCTGATTAACCTGATAGATTTTGGATTTACCCCCTGCTTTGTCATATTGCGTTCCACAGAGTCAAATGCGTTCTTAAAGTCAATGAGGAGGAAGTTAGTACACAGATTAAATTCGTTGAATTTTTCCATAATTTGATTCATATAGTGAATAGGTGATCAGTTGTTGAAACGAGCTGATTAGTTATGCGATCTTTTATGATTTTTGCAAAAATTTTACTTAAATTTAAAGTCGGACCAATTGGTGTATAATGATTCACATTTTAAACGTCCCCCTTTTTAAATAGTAATATATTTCTGCTACTTTCCACTGTATTGGTATAACTTCCTCTTCAAATATTTTGTTAAATATGTCTCGAAGAGGTGTTGCCAGCTCCTCCATAAAGCATTTCAAGAACCAGTTCTCTATCTGACCTGGACCCGCGATTTTATTGGTTTTCAGTCTTTTCAGATTATAGGTAATTTCGCTGGTCAGTATCTTTGGTACATCTTCTTCTTCTACTTTAGAGTCCTCACTCTCCCTGCTTAGTCCAAACCTTCAAGAGCTGATAGTTTTTTCGTTATATAGCGACTCGTAAAACTCCACAGCTGCTTGAACAATGCCAAGTCGATTGTAAGTGGCTTCCCCTTTTTCGTTTTTCGTCGCTAAGACTAAGTTTTTCCCTTTAGTTAATTCCTTCTTCATTTTCTTTGTTGATCCATTCTCTTCTATTATACTTACAATTTTTTCCTCATCGTACGCTTTTACATCTTCTCGAATCTCGTTTTTAACCTTTCTTTTTAGCATTAATAATTCCAGTTATTCTTTTAGCGATGTGTTGTCTTTACTTGCAATGTTATTTCTTTTCTTTGTCATTTTTTTTTTGTTGAGGTAGAAAGTTTATCGTCGGTTTTTGGGGAATTTTCTGCTATACTAAATTTATTGATCGTGTCGTAAATTACATGCTCTGTTTTACCATACAGAGTTTGAATATCTTGTGATTTTACTTCATGATCGAATTGGACTAGGCTTGTTGCCGAGGCTAATTTTGCCTCGTTGAGCTAGTTTAGGTATTAGTTTTCTGACTAGTACGTTATTTCTGTTATGGTCGAAATATCTTTTTCTGCTAGACAATTCAATTCTTCCTCTGCTGATACGGTGATCTGAGCTAAACTCAAAAACGGGACAACGTTGCTACATCGTGAACAAAAGACAGGTTGTTGACTAACATGTGATCAGTCTCATTTCTTGTATTTTTATACGGGGCTTCCCGCGTCCACTTTAATTTGGGGTCTTTTTCAAAAAAGGTGTTCGCAATTTTGAGATTGTTTTGGGCCAAGAGATTTTAAAAGGGTCCTGAGGAATTTCAATATATTCGTCACGAGACTTACAATAGTCTTAACCAAATTGTAAGTAAATTTTTACGATCCCAGGTATATATATATTTTAATTTTGACATTGAGTAGGTGTATAATGTTACATTTCTATTATTTCTTTGTGTCATGTCTGTGAGCCACCATCTACTCCGCCCACCGTTGGGCACATGTCTCTGTCACCCTCTTCCAACCCTTCCAGTTTGTTGTTGTCTGTTTCCCGTAATGCCCTAGCAGTTTTAAGATTTCAACTATTCAGCGCGTAGCCGGTCGGCCGTTGCCTCTGCTATGGTCCAATGGGGTCAAAAGACATTACAGGTTCCATTTCTCAGGATTCTCCTCTCGTCATGTGACCAGCATATATTTAAATTTTAGTTTTTTGATTTTATATCCGATAATTTTTGTCCCCAGTTGTTTTATAATGGATTTTGTTTTTATCTTAGCTTTTAAAAGTGCACAACCAGTATACTCCTTAGCATAGAGTTTTGAGTTTTTGTAAGGCACTCAGACTGTTTTTTCGTGAGTGACCACGTTTGGGCCCCGTATGTCAACACCGGTAGCTCACAACCCTTCAAAATTATATTTATTTTGAGTTTGTTTTTCATTTCGCTTTTTTAAATTGTTTTGTTTTGCCAAAATGCCTCCATGCATTAGCGATTCTTTCGTTTATAATCCTTTGCATATTGGAGTTGAATTTTGACGTTTGACCTAAATATTTATAATCTTCCACCCTGCCTACTTTTGCCCAATCTAGCCAGAATTCGTTGATTCCCTCCCTGTTCGACATAAATTTTGATTTTGACATGTTCATGGATAGTCCAAATGTCGCATCTGTGTTGTTTTAGGTCTTTCACAATTTCCAGCATTTCCTCGAAACTCTTTGTTACGAGCTCTCTGCAAATCTTAGATTTGTTATTTGTTTGCCTAGGATTTTTAGTCCCCTTCCCTCCCAATCCAAGTTTCTGAAGATCTGCTCAAGGGCGCAGTAAAATAAGTTCGGTGACAAGGGGTTTCCTTGTTTTATCCCCCTTTGAATGGGGAAGCATTTACCCTTTATATCTGTTTCGATGTAACCCTACGAATTATTGTATATAGACGCTAAAATCTCAATAATTTCTAACGAAACTCCTTGGGCTGCCATAGCTTCCCATAGCTTATTGTGACATATCGAGTTGAATGCTTTATTGAAATCAATGAACATCAGCCAAACTTCAATGTTGAATTCACTGGATCTTTCTATGATTTGGTTTAGGGTTTGGATAATATGGTCTATTGTAATGTAATTTTTTTCTAAAACCTGCTTGTTCTAGCGGTTGTTCGAAGTCTAAAGTATTGTAAATACGATTTTTGATAATTTTCATAAATAGTTTTTCCAGGTTTGAAGATAGGCCAATTGGTCTATAGTTGCTGATGTCTGCTCTGTCTCCTTTCTTAAATACAGTAAAATCTCGCTAATACGAAACTGACGAGGAATGGCAAAATCTTCAATTTAGGGAAAGTTTCGAAGTTAGAGAGAGTTCGAATATACGAGGTGAATAGAAAAAAAAATCGTTTTATCGAGGTGTTTTCTATTTGTACAGTATAATGTATGCGTAATTCAGTACGGTTTTTTTTTTTTTTTTTATTTTAAATCGGTTATTTTGATTTGTTTAATACATTCGAAAAACGCACGATCAACACATTTTTCAATTTCATCATGCTTCAAATTGTGTCTAAACATGTTCATAAACAGGGACGTACCGAAGAGTTTTTCCGGGGGGGAGGAGGGGGTAAAAATTGTAAAAGTTTGACCGGTTGGCTTTTTCCAATTGACTCAACTCAAAATTCCCAAGTATCAATGCAAAAGAACAAAAACCTTTTGACTTTGTTGGGTTTTCCCAAATTCTCAACTCAGTTCCCATGAATCAAAGTTTAAAAAAAAAAAAAAAAAAAAAACACTTTTTTACTCGTTGGATTTTTCCAACTCGCCTGATTGAAATGGTAAATTTTCCCAACTGCTGAGTGAAAAATTCCTACAGGCGCCCCTGTTCATAAAAGACGATAAAATTTTCGTTCCTCGTGCAAATAGGCAAGGTTTTAGTAGAAAAACGTTGGAATTTTAGAGGGTTTCTCATGCAAACTTCACATTGGCGAGGTTTTAATATCAAAACGTTCGAATTATAGAGGGATTTTCTCGTGTTATTTCTTCGTATTACTGAGGGTGTCAAAAACAATGTATTTTTTTCGAGTGTTAGAGGTTTCCCCTGGGGACAAGCGTTTTACTTTGTGCTACAGAGGTTTTCGTATTAACGAGCTTCGATTTAATGAGGTTTTACTGTAATAGGATTATTTTCGAAATGTCCCATTGTTCGGGCATAATTTTTGTTTCCAAGATTTTGTTATAGATCCTTGTTAACGAATGTACTATTGTGTCCGCTAGGATTTTTGTTATTTCGTTGTCTATTTCATCTGATCCTAGGGCCTTATTTGATTTTAACTCTGCCATGGCTTTGGCCATATCTTCAACCAACAGAGGGGGGAGGGGGTCGGTGTTCATGAACTTACTTTTCCAGGTTGACGTGTTATTGATGTTCGTTTTCGCATAGAGGTTTTTTGTAGAATTTAGTTGCAATTTCCGAAATCTCCTCTCGGCCATATCTTACTGATCCGTTAGTCTTTTAATTTAATAAATATTGGGGTACCTTAGTTAAATTTTTTGATAATTTTGTAGAGCCATTTATGTTAATTATTATTTCGATTAATGTCGTGTCGAAATTGATGACATCCTGACGTATTTCTCTCTTCACCAAGTTTTTTACCTCGCTGGGTTCTATCTTATCTTTGATTGTTTTGTGAGACTTCTTATTCAAGGTTTCTCTTAGTGTAAGGAGTTTTTTCGTGTTTTCCGAGAGCTTATCGTCAGTTTCATATTATTTCTGCAGATCGCTACTTCCCTGATTGTATACCGAATAGTCTCCTCTAGTATGTTGTACATACTTTTGGTTTGTGTAGTATTTCCAAAATTTATTTTCTTTAATTGGTTCGCCAAAATTTTATTTGCGGTTTTAAATTATATCAGTGATTCTCAAACAATCCGTACATGCATTAGCACAGTCTGACCGAGTCTTATGAGGCTCATATGAATCATTACGGCTGAGGCTTATTATGAAGTGTCCACTTGGCTGCAGTTCTGCCGCTGCAAGTAGGATACATATGCGGGGTTTCCGGAAATCATACGAGAAAAATGCTCAGTCCGGATCTAGCATTCGAAAACACAGACACCGACAATTCGTAGAGAAAGCGCGTGTCCTGATCGATAAACAGTTCTGATCTAAAGGGCTGAATCATAAACTGAAACTAAACTGAACAAATGTCCTGCCTGGCTGATCGAGGGAGAAAAAGGATAGTGAGCCGTGAGAATAATAATAATAAGAAAAAGTGCGTGGCAAAAGATGTTGTGAGACGTTCGCATCGTGCTACGTAGAAAGTAGCTGGGCAGGACAATTTGTATAGAAAAGTAAGTTGAAGAGAAGAGAGGCTCACCGCGCATTCCTTATTTCATCTGCTATACGAAAATGGTCTCCTCTGAGTCTGGACAAAATGTTTTGTGTTTGTTGCGCTTGCTCGAACAATACAATTCGTTAGAAATGTGACAGAATCCGCGTCTCATCAACAGAAGCTACATTATCTCGAAATTTGAAGGAGAGTGTTTCCAAGTACGCCGTCATTCTTGAGAAAACGCGCATCTTTTCTTCGACATGCTTCCAGAAACTCTTCAAAATAGTGAATCCGGAAAAGCTGACAGCATTATCTCCGAATAACGTATTAGAACAAGTCTTAATGTCGTTTATGGAGACACGTCACTGACCCATTTACAAATACACACGTGACTTTCTAACCGTTACGTGTGTAAAAAAAAAAAAGGAGAGGAAAACTCTGACTTGAGTGATGCGGATATCGCCCTCGCATTAGCAAAAGCAGGTACGAGCTCGAAGGGAGTTAAACTGTTCGGGCCGGGTTTTGTGATTCGTGCTAGCCTTACATCTAAATACTCGCTTTCCCGGTTTACATTTTAGTGCTGAGCGTACGTGACGTGTGTCGGATACATGCACACTCACGTGTTCATCAAGCTGAAAGTTATAGTCATGCAGCGTGAGTCGTTGCTGCAGGCTTTGTTTGAACCTAGGAACAAAGACACCTATAATGAGAGAATATAAGTAAACGATACCGTAGCGGGCGAAATACAAAGCGTGCCCGTATTCCATCGAGTATTATTTGAGAGCTGGCAATTTCGGAGCCCACATTTTCGCGTCAACTAGGTGTCCTGTTACAGTGACGCGCCGCGATTAACGGTACGAAACGAGAATATGAAATTTTGGAAATCGAACTTTAATATTTCCGAGAAGAGACCCGAATATTGTCTGTACAGACTCGTAGGTGCTCATTGAGACTGTATGGGATTTTTGTAAGACTCATCGAGCCTCTTTGAGACTTTTCGTTAAAGCTTGTTGGAGTTGGATGAAGGCGGTTCAGAACTCGTGGAGACAATCAGGACTATTCATTTTAAAACTCTTAAGAATCCTTTGAAAGTTAGTTTTGGGGTAGTCAGGGTATCTACCAGGTCAGCCAAGTCAACTTTTCTGCCCATGGGTCATTCTATCAAAACTTTGATAATTCATGTTTTTTTTTTTTTTTTTTTTTTTTAAACATTATTACTTTTTTTTTTTTCATATAAATCATTTATTTGCATATAATAAAACATATTCATGAGGTTGAACCGACAGCATACTTCCTAGGGGAGGAGATAGAGGGGGCTCAAAATAATTAAGACCACGCTGAAGGAATGGCAGTCCACGTTGAAGGAATTGTTGGCTATAGAAAGAAGTACCTACACGCACGCGCGCCCGTGTACTGTGAATACGCACATACTCTTCCACCCGAACATCAACAAACGCGTATCTCAGTGCTGCCAGGTGTCCGGATTTCCCATTAAATCTCCGGATTTTTCAACCTTCGGTAAAAAATGTCCGAATTTCTGAATGATGTCCGGAAATTTGGGGAACAATCTGAATTTTCGTTGTTTTTTCTCGTTTTGTGGGTTCAACTTTTGATTAGTTTGAAATATTTTTCTGTGGCTGACTGCATATTTGACTGCACTAAACTGGACTCAGAAAAAAATGTTTTTTCGTCTTTTTACCTTGATAATTACTTAGTTTTCCTTTCACCCAAAGCATCCTTTTTCAGAAACCAAGGTTAAAAACAAATCCACTAAAATCAGATTCAAATCAGAATCCCGGAATAACTATTTTTTTATTATTATTATTTTTTGATTCGAATATGATTCAAGAATGATTCAAATCGGATTTGAATAAATGGAGTGGATTTGTGGATTCGAATGCACGAATTGACCGGTTCTAGCCTCCAAATAAACTTTCCCAGGGTCATCTTCCACGTCATTCGGATCCGCCATTGTAATTAATTCAAAATTCAATTAAAAGTTGAAAATAATCATATTTTTCCAGCGCGTTCTTGATTATTCTCTTTGTCGTCGCCCCCCCCCCGAAAATTATGGGCTTCCAGTGTGAGATTCACAAAGAGACAAAAAAAAAATACAAATCCGACGAATTTAGTCAAAAGTTTCGAATAAATTTCACGAATCCATAACGATTATTAGATCGAATTATTGATATGAATCCATTCCTAATTTCTCAGCGCCCATTCAAATTCAATGTAATGGAGGAAAATGCTCCGGGGTCATCGATTTATGCATGGTTCCAAAATGAAAATAAAATAGTAAAAGCATTTTCAGTTTCCCTAATGTAGAGATTCAATTTGATCTATAGTAATTGTTGTGTGAGATATTTGAGTGATTTTTAATAGGGCATTTCCATTCTCTGTTAATTTAATTTTGGGTGCATTGTGTGGTAAAACTGATAATAAAACTGAATTCTGCATGAAATTTTCTATAAAAAACATTAATCTCATTTTATTCCCGATAGTTTTATCATTATTTTCTAGTAAATTGAATTTTAAATGCATTTTTTTTTTCATAATTACTTTTTTTAATAGTTTTAATGTATTTTTTTCAACTTACGAAATTCGGGGCAATTTATTTTTTTACAATAATTGGTAAAACTGAACATGGATTATCATTCTAAACTTAATTCTATGCCAGAAAAGCTGAAAAAAGATATTTTATTTTTTCACCCTAAGGTCCCTTTCCTTCGGACATCACATTTGTGTCCGGATTTTTTCTTTCTGGACTGTTTTCCAGATTTTGGCAAAATAAATCTGGCAGCACTGATTCGTAATCACAAATTTCCGGTCTCTCGTGGAACCAGACTTTAGTCAATTCTTTCATAGTGGTATCGGATTCCTTCATCGTGGCTTTCATAATTCCTGTTGCCACGGTGAAAGAAATGGGAAAAAATCTTCACAAAATTAATAAAGGTTCACTGGATCTCTTGTTTTTGACCATAGGTGTTTTAAAAAGTAATGGAACGATAATGTGTGTCTGATGTACATACTCGTATATTTAATTGCGATTATCAAAAATTTGAGTCGCTTGCGGCGCTCATCACAATGCGCCTCGTTTAAGGAATTTCTGTTGGTAAAATCTCTTGTTCCCAGCACTTTTCTTAAATTAAGCGGCAATCCATTCAGAATTCGCAAAAAATCATATGTGCACACCACCTGACTGATGAAAATACATCAGATTGGCATTCTAAGTTCAAAAATATTTGCTCTGTGTCTGTGTTCTGATTGGTTCAAATTTGACCACGGTGAAGGACAAAAAAGCGAGGTACACGTTTTCAAATATGGTTGCGCTTATTCTGATCGAGTCTGAAACACGTACTGCATTACCAACTTGTTCATTGTACTCACAAAAACTGTACACACGCATCAGTTTATCCAAACACCCAGCGATAATATTTACAAAAATTTTTTTGAAGTCCAATACATGGTGAGGGACAGCCACGTTGAAGGAATTTTTGAGTATTTAAATGAGATTTCCACAATAGGGGTGGGGAATGATATTTCAAATTAATAAAAAGATACAATAAGTTATCCTCTGAGCCTATACAGTAATAGAGAACCCTATTGTTTATACATTGTCAGATATCTAGCTAGGATAAAAGTAACAAAGTTTCGGTAGAATGACCCCATACGTCAATTAAAAAATTAAAAAATGTAAAATACTGTGTAAAGGATAACATTTTTCACGAGTTTTCCTCTATTTTCGTGATTTTATTATCTAAATTGGAAAATGTCATCAGTTCTGCGATTTGTCGCGATACTAGCGCTACATGGTGTTGAAGGAGAATAGCAGAGTGCGTGAAGTCGGCGATCATTCAGTAAATGCTCGTAATAGTCTGGGAGGGTGCTCTCTGTAATCATTGATGATTTCAAGGATACGAATTGTAGCGTTAAAAAATATACCAGTATCCGTATAATAGAAAGTAAGTATGTGGAAGAAGACCCCTGGAAGAATAGGTTTCTCCCACGGATCTTACCATTGGGAAAATGCCGGTAACAGATTGCCGACGAGAGGGCTGATAACTTCCAGGAGCTGGGTACATTCAGCCCACTTCCACCATAATCATACCGGGTGTTTAACCACAGACCACAACCAAGCCTCACGGGGGTCTGGGCGAGTCCACGATGATCCATGTCCCCAGCATATTCCACTAGAATGAACTAATGAAATAATTCTGAAGACCTGAGCCATCAGGATGGACGTAACTTTCTCGGGAATCTCCTCTTCATGTCCCTGAAAGAGGAAGAGGTCCACCAACGGAGAAATAATTTGGAAAAAGTCCAGAGATATCACGTATCATAAATCACAATATTCAGAACAGGGGCATATCGATGTACATTCGAAAAATAAATAAGAGAAAAATTATTCCAAGTCCAACTCACTGAAATTAGAAGATCATGTCAATAGATATCCCAAAATACGTGTATTTTAACTGGCAACGAAGTTCACGAAATAAATAAATAATAAAAACAAATTTAAAATTCGGCACAACGGAGATACACGACGGTTGATTAGAATGCAGATCTGGAGCCGGTGGTAGCTCTCTTGCTTAGTGATACATTTTTGTATTGCGATCAAAGAATAAACAAATAATATCGGTTCAAATTAAATCAGATTTTTGTTATGGCTGCTTTGAGCGTTTGTATAAATCAGATGGTACTACTGAGTAGTGTCCTTTCTCCCCAAAAATACAAAATTTCAAAATGAAATGGCAAATGCCAAGTAATGAATGTTCACCAGCTTCCCGCACCACATAAATAGTAATAAAAATTACAATAACGATGTAAATTTTGAGACTCCGGAATTTAGATTTGAAGGTCGAAAGCTATGGAGGGCTGATCTTCTTTGAACTGTACCTCCCACATTTCGTAAATTCGGTAACGGTCTCCTTCCGTCCCGATCTGTTTCGAAATGGTCGCTCAGGACACTAATTTTGACTGTACCCCCCCCCCCCTCAAAAAACCCACAGATTAACTGGGTAAGGAACCTACTCGAGTTTTCTATGTGCGGAGTAGTTCACATTGTCCTAATTTTGTTGAATTTGTTAATTAATTACCCACACGGCGCTTATAAATCCCGCGTGAATTTTGTATCCCGGAGGAAAAAGTAATTTCGAAATTTACGCCCGCTAAATAACAGCATAGTTAGGCTCCTCCTCATTGGTACCGACCACGCTCGCGACACGTGTCTGAAAGTCAGCTGAGAGGAACCTTACACAAATACGGTAAGAAAAGCCTGGTCCTGTTATAAATGGTTTACAAATTTGAAAAAGGCTCCAGCTGCATGTGGTCGGAAAACTTGAAAGTTTCTTTGATATTATTTTGTTGTAGGTAAAATTAAAATTCCCTTACAGCTCCTTCCCTCAGCAAAAAGCCTCTTGTGTTGATCAGTAATGGCTCGGAACGTTTTGTTGTAATTACAAGTCTCTTCTAGAATATATTATGTACAGTAGACGCCGCTTATTAGAACCACTTCGGGACCATAGCAAATTGGTTCCAATAACCGAATGGTTCAATTACCCGAAGTACAAAAAAAAAAAAGTTCGGTTTATACATGAAATTAGTGTACAGTACATTATTACACATTAGTACTCGCAAGTACACGTCAGGTAGGTTTAATAAATGTAATAAGACGTTGTTGGGTCGTCTTATCCTAAACTGGTAAATACTCAAAAACCCCAGTTTAACATTACGTTTACCTTTATCGCATCTCATGCTTGTACCTACTTGCATAATCCCTTATCTAAACCAACACCTCGGCGTTCGATGCTGTACACTGTCGAACATTCAATCAGAACGTTGGTCAGTGGCTACAAATCTCGCAGACGTACGAAACGTCTTTTCGATTTAACGATTCGCATGTACTATTTTGCTCATCTGATCAATAAAATATTTAACGAAGTTTGTGTAATCAACGTCTTGTTTTAAATCGTTAAATATTTGTTTCGTGATGTCTGCGGAAAATTCACGTGTTCGCGTAACATTGTTCGCCGGTGCCGACCCAAATAATCCGAAATCCACCCTTGTGTTTATTCACAGCATAGAATTGCTGAGCGGTGAAAATGTTGGTATTTTCGGCTTCTCCCTCGAACACCAACCTCTCCGTCTACATAAAGAGCTTATAGCCCTTCCGGTTGTATCCGGCCTAGTCAAATCGATTAAGGCCAGAGGCCAAATCCGCCGGGCCATAGTCACTTTGCCACCAGAGGTCCAAACATTGTATTTCGACAATGAAGGCAACGTGCGATTCAATGAGGAATATCTGGAGGAGGTAGACGAATTAAAAAAACCGAGCCCATCGCCACCAAACCCAATACCACAACCAGTCATCAATGTGCAGCAAAAAAAGTCTTTACAGTCCGTAACAAAGGATGCTGTCATTCCAAAATTCGACGAACATACAATGAATGCCGTAACTTGGATGTCTGGATTCGAAAAAGAATGTGCACGTCTGGAAATAGATACTGCAGACCTCAGACAGGCCCTCCGCCTTTTTCTTACTGGATCATCTTTAGATTGGTATACAACGAATTTTCTTCTATTGGACGATGTACCCTGGGAGGATTGGAAAAAATCATTCTTGGACAACTTCGCGCTAAAAGGGTGGACCCAACCAAAGTATGCCGTCAATCATAAATTTATTGGCGGATCACTGAGTGAGTACGCCCAACGTAAATTAAAATTACTCGCGGAAACGGACACCTCGCTCCCCGAATCCTGGCGTATTATTTTAGTTATATCCGGCATTCCCGATAGCATAAGTTGTAAAATTGATCGCGATAAGATAAGAACGGTTGGTGAGCTAATTACCAAAATTAACCAGTTGGATAGACCCCAAAAGACGTCAAATAAACATCATGATAAAATTGATAAAAAAGAAATATCTTATAATAAAGATGAAAAACAAAGGTTCAACCCAGACCATAAACCATGCAGATTCTGTGAAAAGATAGGAAAGCCTGGGCGCTTCCATCCTGAATCAGAATGTAAAACTCGCTTAAATCCGCAACCTGGCAAAAATTACACAAATGTTAATAAATCAACAAATGTTGATAAAAATTTTAGAGTAACAAATAACACTGAAATTGAGGATGCATTAAACCAGGAGTCTGTACCAAAAAACTAAATCCGCTACCACTCATAATCTTGGATGTAAACATCAACACACAAAAAGCAAAAGGTCTCTATGACGGAGGATCAAATGTGTCGATCCTATTATATAATTCGCTAAAAAAATTCAATATAAAACTCAATGAAAAATGCATACGTTACAAGACTATGAGTGGTGAAGCTAGTTTCGTTGGCACAGCCATAATAAACCTGAAAATATTTAATATATCGCACAAAATTCAAGTCTACATAGTAGATAAGAATATAACAAATTACAATATGTTACTAGGTTTAGATATAATAAAGTTATTTAAACTTTGCCAGGATGAGAACTTAGAAATCTCACAAGCTCCATCTGATAAAACTCCATTAAAATCAAAAACTGAAAATCTAGAATACAAAATCTCTGAAAAATCAGGAAATCTTGTTAATTGGAATGAGGCCATACCCATCAAAGACTTTGATTTAAAAGTTGAACACTTAGATAACACAAAACGAAAAGTGATTTATGATTTAGTTGACGAATACGATACATTATTCGCAAAAAATAACTATGATGTAGGTACAGTCTCAAACCACGAAGCGCACATAACTCTCACGGAAATGAAATATATAGCAAAAAAACCCTACCATTGCTCATTCGAAGACCAGCGCGAAATTGAGAAACAAGTTACGGAATTATTAAATAATAAAATAATTGAACAGTCATGTTCACCATTTGCCGCACCAGTGACCATGGCATATAAAAAAATTGAGGAGGGCAAACCAAAAGAAAAGGTGCGGATGTGCGTGGACTTCCGAGAACTTAATAAACTATTGGTTCCCGAAAGCCAACCATTCCCCTTAATCGAAGATATGATCATCCGCACACGAGATTGTACATGGTTCAGTGCCCTCGACATAAACAGCGCCTTTTGGTCTATTCCAATTCGGATCAAGGATAGATTCAAAACAGGTTTTGTAACCCAACATGGTCACTGGCAGTGGTGTACATTGCCATTCGGTATGAGAAATTCGCCAGCTATATTCCAGCGTATCCTCTCTGGCATAATGCGTCAACATAATTTACAAGATTTTTGCATAAACTATATTGATGACATCTTAGTATTTTCAAAATCATTCAACGAACACTTAATCCACTTACGATTATTATTTGACGCAATTAAGGCCGAGGGCTGGAAACTAAAATTTATAAAATGCAAATTCGCAACAAATTCCGTAACTTATTTGGGTCATATTATAGAACAAAATACTGTCCGTCCCTTACATGATAACCTGGTGTCAATCAAAAATTTCCCTCGCCCATCAAGTCGAAAAAATGTACGTCAATTTCTCGGAAAAATTAATTTTTACCATAAATACATCCCAAATTCAGCAAAAACACTTGACGTATTTCATAATCTGTTACGAAAAGACGTACCGTTTGAATGGACAAAAGAGTGCGAGAAAACTTTTGAGGAAATCAAGGAATACTTAACTTCCTCACCAGTTCTCGCAATCTTTGATCCACTCCTTCCAATAAAAATTTACACCGATGCGAGTGGCGAAGGAATAGGGGCTATTTTAAAACAGGTGCAACCGGACGGTGAAGAAAAACCAGTCGCATACTATTCAAAAAAACTAAACGACGCGCAGAAAAAGAAAAAAGCAGTATATATAGAGAGTTATGCTGTACGTGAGGCTGTGAAATATTGGCGATTTTGGCTAATAGGACGCCCTTTCACAGTATACACAGATCATAAACCTCTTGAAAAACTAAACCTTAAATCGCGTCCAGATGAAGAACTTGGTGACATAGCTAACTACCTACTACAATACGACTTTAAGATAATTTACCGTCCGGGGCCCTCAAATCTCGAAGCAGATTGCCTATCAAGAAACCCGGTACTAGAACCAGACACAAAGGATGACGAAATTGATTTGCGAACGGTAAACCTACTATCATTAGATGAGATAAAAATGTTACAGGAAAACCTACCTGATTCTCCACATAACATTAGAAGGGATAACATCCTGAAACGTAAAATTAGAGGAAAAGAAAAAATCCTTCTGCCAGAATCAAGTGGAATCAAACTCTTAAAAAAAGTCCATCTCCACTTTGGTCATATTGGCGCGTTGAAAATTTATGATATACTAAAAGAACATTATTTTTTTCCAAAAATGTATTTACATGCAGTAAAAATCACAAAATCCTGTGAAATATGTCTATGTAATAAAACACGAAGGAGAACAGGTGCAGGTATTCTAGGACATTTTGGTCCTGCCGAACGTCCATTTCAAATAATGTCATTAGATACAGTTAGTGGATTCGGTGGTCGTCGTTCCAAAAACCGATATCTACACATTCTTGCGGACCACTTCACACGTTTTGCATATATCCTTCCTTCCTCAAACCAAAATTCCTCAGCATTCATAAAACTCATTTCCACAACCTTAAAAGACCATCACATTGAAAACCTATTGACGGATCAATATGGTGGCCTATCCTCAAAAGAATTCTCTAAATTTCTCAAATCCCAAAATATCACACATTTCTTTACAGCAGTTGATAATCCTTCGTCTAATGGTCTCAATGAGAGACTTAATCAGACGTTAGTTAATCGAATACGCTGCAAAATAAATGAACATGATAGGAACTCGGCGTGGTCGCGGATCGCACGCGATTGTGTCGACGAATATAATCGTACGGTCCACTCCTCGACCGGATTCCCACCAAGTTACCTGATGTTTGGAAAACTTGATCCAATTTCTCCTCTACAACCTTTCCCCACTTACTCATTTGATCTCAAAAAAGCACTCCAAAAATCCCAAATCTCACATATGCGAAATAAGAACAGAATTGATCAGGGAAAGAAAGAAATCTCCTTCAAAGAAGGTGATATAGTTTATATTGAAAATGGAAACAAATTAAATCGGGAGAAACTAGATCAAGTCCGCATAGGACCATTTAAGATCAAACAAAAAATTTCAAACTCTGTATATGAAATAGACGTTGGAAAAAAGAATAGAGGCGACACCCGTCTATACCATATTTCAAAAATAGTACAGTTAGATTCGTAAAATAGACCTTTACAGACCAATTCTCAGCCTTCATCTGTTGTTTTGTGAGATATGGACATCTCAGACTCTGGAGGAATTCTGGACAAGGAGACGCCAACTTGTTAGGCATATTCCAGCGTGGTTTAACACGTTAGCATTGTTCCTGTGGAAGCGACCGGGTTACGTACGTGTCGTGTTCTCTTTCTCTGCGTAACCCGCTCACGCTGCATAAGGTTGTACGAGTGTGATGTGGAATTGCACTTGAGTGGCACCGAATAGACAGCCATAGGTCAAAATTTGACATTTTGACGCAACCGCAGCATCTTAGTAGTTAAGAACTGGTCTGTATCTAATATGTTCCTTGGTAAGACTAGGGTTTCATCGTTCGCAAATCTTTATATATGACCCCTGGTCGGATATCAACGGTAGGGGGATGTAATAAGACGTTGTTGGGTCGTCTTATCCTAAACTGGTAAATACTCAAAAACCCCAGTTTAACATTACGTTTACCTTTATCGCATCTCATGCTTGTACCTACTTGCATAATCCCTTATCTAAACCAACACCTCGGCGTTCGATGCTGTACACTGTCGAACATTCAATCAGAACGTTGGTCAGTGGCTACAAATCTCGCAGACGTACGAAACGTCTTTTCGATTTAACGATTCGCATGTACTATTTTGCTCATCTGATCAATAAAATATTTAACGAAGTTTGTGTAATCAACGTCTTGTTATATAAATTTGTCGAGGGTCGACTGCGTTTTACATTCCTCTAAAATATTACAAATAAATTGCTCGTACTTAAAGTGTTGTTCGAACCCTTCTTCGTCAGCTCGTCTTTGAACTCCTCTCCTGAGCACAGCAAGTGCTGCAGTCATTTCTCGTGCTGTTGGCGGTTGCTCATCATCGGTGTCACTATCATGATCTTCCCCTTGTTGGACTGAATCCTGTTTATCGGTTGAGAACGTAGCAAGTGCTGCATCACAAATTTCCTCTTCAGTGAGAGTTGCTGTAGTTTGAAGATTTGTATCGATGTTGATTCATTCGTCATATTCATTATCTGAGAGATCTGCTGGTTTTT
The DNA here is from genome assembly GCA_031841125.1 of Acanthococcus lagerstroemiae. Lineage (NCBI taxonomy): Eukaryota > Metazoa > Arthropoda > Insecta > Hemiptera > Eriococcidae > Acanthococcus > Acanthococcus lagerstroemiae. The sequence goes on from CM063110.1 coordinate 44,836,446, forward strand.
CAGGGCTTGGTAATTCCTCTTCTTCTTCAGAATGAGTAAATCCACCATGATTAGTCATGTACGAGCAAGAATTAAAAATACTGTACTGTACTGTTGGAAATTTATTCAGGTTTTAACCTCACGTGCACGTCAAAGTGGTACAATTAAACGAAATGTTGGTTCTATTAAACGCTTGATTTTATGTGTAAAAGAATACATCCGTTCCGTTCCTACAGGTTTTGGTTCTAATAGGCGAATGGTTCAATTATCCGTGGTTCAAATATGCGGCGTCTACTGTATTTTGGAGTTTCGTTCATTTTTATTTAATTTTGTTACATTTCAAATTATTTATAATTTCCGAATTAACGCATTCTCAAATTTTGTTGGACATTTTCTTTTGTGTAATATTATCTCGCAAACTTATGAACACCTTTCAGATTTTATACTTGCATTTGTAATGTTTGGATTTTAAATTTCTTTTAAAATTTAAATAGCAATCTCTGAAAATTTTTCGATTTATTGTAAATTATACGTAAATATTTGAATTTTTAAATTTTGAGAAATTTTTGAAAATAATTTGAATGGGGCATTCCAGATATATAGGTATTTATGCATGAATTTGAAATATATGTGATTCTTAATTTCATGGTACACTTCCAATTTTTGGCGAATCTCCAATTTCAGGGTGTCTACTGGTCCTGGAAGTTCCGGAGGCTTTTAAAAGTAGGTACTGGAATCCTGGAAAAGTCCCGAAATTCACTTTACTATTGCCCAAGGCCCCGGAATTTTTTTTACAAGTGTTGCTTTGTCAGAAAAAATTGGAAGAAGGTCGACTAAAGTCAACTATTTTCATTTTTTAATTCTGGTAGACAGCCTGGTAGTATTTTTTTATACTTAGTTGTAGTACAAAATATTCAACAAGTTTACAAATCAGGAGCCCCAAAATTCAGGGAGGGGGACGACGTTTTTTCACAACGATAGACATCGTATCCGTGGTGAAAGCACTGATATCCACGACTACAGACTTACCATCTTCAATAATTTCCTTTTCCATTGGGTGTTTGAAAATTGTACAATCGTATGAACCAGTGACTACGATCTAGCGACTGAATCCTGTTCAGGGATCAAAACTATACCAGTATTGTCATTTTTTGTGCTGAATAGTGGGCATGTATCTTTGCACCAATCAAAGATTGACTATGATAGTGGTATGAAAACCCTGGTAATAGAACTTTACGTCCTCCCTTCTGGAAATGTGAAGTCTTTGACAGCAAATTGAATATACTCCAATGTTTCTGAATAATAATACCACTTTAAAGGGAATTAAAAAAAAAATATAACAGGTACTAAGATAAGAAGGTAACATAGACGATGATGGACGCTTCCCTGTGCTTTCTCCATTCAAAAGATGGTAACTGCCCTGTCTGATGAATTGGATTAGTAGAATTTGTTGCGAATGTTATTGTGCAACCTAAAATACCCCCACCCCCAAAAATCATCAAATAAATAAATATTGAAAGTTAGGGTTGAATATTTGTTGGTAACAAATAGTTTCTAGATAATAACCCTTAGAGTGGTGCTGAACCATTAGTATCCAGTCTTATTACTTTCGGATTTGTAAAGACTCAGTTGAGACTCGTTGAAGTCCATTCAGACGTCTTTAAAACCGGAGACGGATTCCCCTATATCTCCGTTGGAGGTGAGAAGATTGGCATCTTCATCTTCACTTGTTCACAATCTTGGCCTGAAGGCTCTTGTGGTTCTCCGAATTTCCCTAAACATTGACGCCGTCTCGTTTTGTTCCTTAGGTTGTTCTATCTGCTCACAGATGCCCTCCAGGAAGGTGGTCTTGTCCTTCCTACATCCTCTTCGAATCAGTTCCGACAATTTCCGGTACGCCAGAGTCTTCTGTTTTCCTTGGGACTTCAAGTGTCTTCTCTTCTTCACCAGGTCGATTGTTTCCCGTGAGAGCCAAGATGTTTTTTGTTTTGTCTTTCTCCTTTTGCTTATCATTTCCTGGACCGTATCCTGTATAATGTCTCTTGTGACTGTCCAACTCCCTGTATCCGGTAGTTTGCGTTTAATGAGTGTTTGGAATGTACGTAGTTCTCCTTTACTTTCTAATCGGATCGGCTTATCTCGACGTTGAACTACTTTTGCCAACTTCAGCTTCAGCTCCAAACAGAGCAGCCGATCATCTTCCTCCTACAAGGACATAGTCGATCTGATTCCGATATTGGCCGTCCGGTGAAGTTCACGTATACAGTCTTGGATGTTTTTTGAAGAAAGTGTTGGTTGTTATCCTGACAGAATTTGATTAACTTTTCTCCACACTCATTTCTTTCGCCTAGTCCAAAGCGACCGACCGCTCTGCCTGGCGTGCCTACCTTGACCTTGAAGTCCCCCATCAATAGTGTAAGGTCGCCGCGTGGCAGGGCCTGTATTTCGTATTCCACTTACCATGCGGTAAAGTTCCCAACGATGAATGTTCCCTTCGTGAACTGTTCAACGATGAATTTACCCCTCAGTGACTTGATCGCATTTAATTTTCCGTGGTGAATTCACCGGTGGTTAATCGTCCGAATTCCCTAGTCGAGAGGCTAAGAAATATATATATATATATATCATTATCATCATCATCATCATCATCCGTTGTCCACTTTAGACATCCACGGCAGAGGTTACGTTTCTGTGTAGCTTCTTGAGTGCTGAGACTACGCCACGTGTGTACCTGACGTTTTGTATTTCACACCATCCTTCCGATTCTCCCGTTAAAACAGAAACACCCTGTACGAACTTCCATGAGCTTCGAAATGACGAGCTAATAAGTAGGCTTGTACTTACCCGGCTATCGAATCCAATTACACGCATTCTTCGCATCCTCGACTCCTCTTATCCGTAACATCACGTACTGCGTCGTCTCGGTTGCTCCATCACCATCAAAACGTAATATTTACAACCTCATCATCTTGGTGAGTAGTTCACGCGAACATAAAGTACAGACCTTAGGTGCAAATTTTCCTCCCTTACAACCTTTCACCCATCACGAGAATGATCAGTCCGTTCAACTTCTTCTCAAGCCTGCAGCGGTGGAGGGTTCGCCGACTCGTAACTGTACACATCGAGTTGAAATATTTACGGCGTTTCGAGTATGCAATTTTATTAACACCAGTGGAGACGCTTGATGCAGCGCACAGGTTTGCCGGCGCAAAGTCCATCGAATTCGGCGACCCAATTACCGGCAGTGCTATTTTGCCGAAGGGCGGTTCTAGTAGCCGAAAAATGTTTTTTACATCGTGCTTGTTTTTTTTCTCTCTCTTTTTTTTTGTATCTCAACGTAACGGTGGAGCATTTCGTATCTTTTCCGAATCATCGCCTTTTGCCGGCCAAGTTGCGGTCGAACGCGTTGGCTAGGTCTCAGCAATCGATGCCAAATTGAATTTAATTTCGGTAATGTAATACAAATTTTTTTTTCCTCTTTTGTCAGAGAGAATTATGTATTCAGCCGGGAGGTGGCTCGTTTTCCGGTACATCGTATCCGGCGTGAAATAGAAGGCCGGAGAACGAACGAAGTTTCTTTATTATTTCGGTTGGCCGGATCGGATTACTTTAATTTCTTAAGACAGTGGCCCATATCAGCACGGGTTAAGTGCGCTGGCTGCGCAGCAGAACGTAATTTTTTGGTTTACGTGATTGGGAGTTGAAGTTGTGCCGAATTTCAAAGGTGGACTGCATCCGGCATACCGCGTGGTTGATGAAAAATTCGATACTGTGTTCGTGCCGCGCGAACACCGTAAGTGGATGAGAGATTTCTGGGTCGGCTGAAGATTGGAGTTCTTAAGGGAATTGGGGTGTAATAATTGATGTATTTAAGATGTACGTGAATCCGTTACAAGTATTAAGCGGATCGAGGAGAATTTTCGCGGTATTAATTTTAACTTTCACTTGCAGGGAGAGAAGGTGCTAATTTGGGTGATAGTTCCGTCTAGACAGTAATGATGGCTTAGACCTTTGTAGTATGCAATTTTGTTCTTCTGCAGGGCTGGTTTTAAGTACTTTGCCGCCCTGGGCTGCTGTATTTTTGCCGCCTTATTTTTGACATTTTCATGTCTTTGCTTTGGCACATGAACGAAAAAAACGTTACTTTGGAGCATCACGGAAAAAAAAACAGCTAATCGAGAGAGCTTTGGCACAAAAACGAAAAAAATGTTACTTTTTGAGTGTTACTTCTCTTGATCATACCCTAATAAAAAAAAACGTCCATAGAAATTTTTGTTAAGAACACGGCTAGACTCTTTGAGCGTTACTTCTATCCGTATGATTTAGCTCTTTATGGTCACAATTCAGTTCAGTGGTTCAAATTTCCATGGAAAGTTTTATTTCTTCCAGCCATATTCAGTATTTAATAGAAATTTCCATGGATTTTTTTTTTTTTCAAATTAGGGTAGGAACATGTCGAATTATTTAGTAATTCTTCCATAAATTTTTTCCTCACTCGGACTCTTCAGGGCGGTGACGCGCTAGTGTCGCTGGTTTGTTATCAGTAACTTTTTGTTATCAAAGTTAGGATAACTGTAAGAGAAACGTTCAGTAAAATAGATAAATCGTATTAATTACGTTATTATGTCGCCTATACGTATTTTTTGACTGGGGCAAGTGATCGGTCATGTAGGAATCGACGAGAATCTTGAAGATTGCAATGGAGTCGAAAAAGAACATTAAAATGTACTGATATCAACCAGATCAACTTGAGCAGATTATACATGGTCAATAAAAATTATCGTTATTGAGCGATGCGTCAATAATAGTGAACGTGTACACCGAACAACATCATTATAATGATTTGAGATCATAAAAATGATCCAAGCGTCTTTTAGAAGTTCAAAACTTTTTAAATGTTTTAATGTTATGTAACGTTCCTCTCGGCAGCGTATCCCTCTGATAACATCAGTGTATGTGCGTGTGCTTGTAGTGGGGCGTTAATGGATTCCACAGTTTAATCTTGATGAGTCCGAATTATTTTTTGTCGAGAGATAAGATGCGTGTTTTTGCCGACCCTTCTCGAGGAATGAGGTTACTTGTTTTCTCTTCTCATTTCCAGTTCAGTTCAGTGGTGCGTATTGTGTGAAGCCAATTCATATGATTTAGCTCTTCATGGTCGCAAGTCAGTTCACAACAATTCAGTTCAGTGGTCCACATTTCCATGGAAATTTCTATTTCTTCTAGCCATCTTTAGTATTTAATAGAAATTTCCCTGGATTTTTTTTTTTTTTACATTTTATATACTTTTTCCTAATTATTAAGGCTAGGATTTTTATGTAAATTCATATTTGTTCTCGTAATACTAGATAGCGCATATCCACATTATCTTTGAGAATCATGAAATTCTGAATCCGTATGCAAAAGTTTATAGCGCATATTTTTGCATATTTAGGCCATAAATGGATAAAAATGCATATTTTCGCTGAAAGATAGCCGAATACCGCATACTTGAGGTTGTTCGCGCATATTTTCTCGAGAACTGGCCAAAATCACTTCTATTGACAACATTTTCACAGTTTTCACGATTTTCTGAAGAAGAAAAAAAAGGTAACAGGGTGTTTACTCTTTGATGTAAGCTGCTGGAAGAAGGTTGGCTGAAGACTAGAAAATTAGAGACAAGAAAAAAAAACCAGTCGGAAGTCACGTTTGAGGTTTTTTTTTTTTTTTCTACATAGAAGATTATTCAAGGTTTTAAACTACGAAGCTGCAAACTGCAATTGCGATTATTTGAAAATGAAAAAGTTCTTTGCGTTTTTGATGATTTAATGAAATAAACGTTAAAACGAATGACTCTTATTGTATTGCTTCGAAAACCCTACATTTCGATACCCATAAGGGTGCGGGCTTATAGCGCATATGTTTGCATATTTGGACATTTTTAGCGTATATTTATTGCGCATATTTTCGGTTTTTTAGCGCATAAAAATCTTAGCCTTACTAATTATAATCGATTACTCAGAAGTTGATGTTAGAATACAGGCATGAGAATGCTCTCCCGTGGTAGCAAATCCGTCTGCGACATGATTTAGGGTGGGTTACGATATAATTTTCATTAATTCTTGGAATGAAGAAAAAAATTGTTCGTATCCTTTTCTCTCGTAGAACTTTTTTTTTTGTTTTAATGAAAAATTGTATTTTCTTTTTAAAAAAGGAAGAAAATCATAACTTTTTTTTTTTAATGAAAATATAGTTTTATTACCGATAGTTTGTTTGGCTTTTTGGTTTTCAGAGGTCGAGATAATCTGGCCCTTTTCAAATTTCCTTCAACTTCTCCAGATGTTAACGGTTATTTCATTTTTACAGTGCAAACATGTGCATGCACAGAGGAAGTGTTGTGTGGGAAAAGCAAATGAAGATATGACTGAGCGAGAATGAACAGGGTGTCAGCCATAATGGCAGCCGCGATACAGTTTTTGGGAGGAGATAATGGAGCCACTACTCGCATCAATATCGTAACCTGTATAAGAGTTGATTTGAGAGAATGCTGAATTCAATAACATTCAATAACTCATATAGGCTTAAATTGAAGAAACATGGTGGAAAAGAAGAGGTAATATGATGGAATTAAAAAAAGTGAGAAATTATTAATATTCGAGGGAAATATCAAGATGATATTGTATTAGAATTATAAGTTGAAAAAACACAGAAAATGAACAGTGTAGAAGAAGAACGGGGTCAAATAAAGGAGGGAATATTAAAGTCAGTAGAGGAAAATGTAGGTAAAACTAAGAGAGAAGAAAAGAAACCATAGAAAATACGAGAATGCAAACGATAGGAAAGGTAGATTAGCTTTTCAACAGTTTAAGAATGAAATAAAGAGAGAGTGTAGAAAGGCAAAGGAGAAATGGATGAAAGAAAAAAGTGGTAAGATAGAAGTGATAAGATAGAAGAGTTTATGGATAAAGGACAAATAGACTCGGCCTACAGAAAAGTAAAAATGAAGTTTGTAGAGAGAAGGGAGAAAGCAAGTAATATAACACATAAGGTGGGAGAGCCTATGTACACAGCTGAAGGAACAGTGAAAAGGTGAGTAGAGTATGTAGAACGACTATGTAGTAATAATGGAGATGAAGAGATAAGAATGGAGAGGGAAGAACATGAAGAAGAAGATGAGACGGGAGACCTAATTTTAAGAGGTGAATTTGACAAGACATTGAGAGATTTGAAGAAAGGGAAAGCTCCAGGAGTGGATGAGATACGACATTACCAGGTGAATTTTTACAGAACTTAGGAGAATATATACTTGATAAATTTGTATGTTATACGTTTTTATGATGAAGGGGAAGTGCGAGAGGACGTTAAAAAGAGTGCTCTTGTAATTATACCAAAAAAAGCAAGAGTGGATAGGTGTAAAAATTATCGAACAATTAGTCTTCTTTCGCATGCGTCAAAAATATTAACTAGGATAATTTATAGAAGAACTGAGAACAGAATAGATACAGAACTAGGAGATGATCAGTTTGGAATGAGAAAAAGTAGAGGCACTAGGAAAGCAGTGTTAGTTTTGAGATGAACTGTAGATTGGAGACTCAAAAAGGGGCAAGATACATATATGGCATGCGTTGACATTGCAAAAGCTTTTGACTGTGTTAAATGGGATAAAATGTTTGATATTCTAAACAAAAATAAGGAATAAAATTTAAAGAAAGACAAGTTATATCAAACATACATAAAGGACAGAAAGCCACATTAAGAATAGAAGGAGAGAAAGGGGAGGCTAATATAGAAAAATGTGTAAGGCACGGGTGCTCCTTATTTCCAGTATTATTTAATCTGTACATGGAGTGGGCCATAAAATAAATAAAGAAAAATTTGAAGCAGGCATCACTATACATGGAGAGCGAGTAAAGATGCTCAGGTTTGCAGATTATATTGTCTTATTAGCTCAAGAAATATTGATTTGGAAAACGTGTTAAATAGAATGGAGGAGATTTTGAGTATAGAATATCGTATGAGAATAAATTAAACTAAAACTAAAGTAATGGTATGTAATCGATGTCAACATGATAGCTTAAATATAAATATTGGGCAGGCAAAGATTAAGGAAGTAAGTGAATGTTGCTATTTAGGGAGTAAAATAACAAAATATGGAGGGAGTACAGTGGATATTAGCAGCATTTTATGGAAAAAGTAATCTTTGAAAATTAAAAATAAATCTGGAAGTCAAAAAATTGTTCTCGAAAACTTATGTTTGAAGTGTAGCCTTGTATGGATGTGAAACTTGGACCATAGGAAGACCAGAGAAGAGACGGATCGAAGCTTCTGAGATGTAGTGCTATAGGCGGATACTTGGCATCAAATGGATGGATAAGGGGAGAAATGAGGAATTACTTAACAGAGTAGGAGGTAAGATGAATATCTGGAATTGTCTGAAGAGAAAGAGAGATGAAATAATAGGGCATGACTTGAGGCACTCAGGGATATTATCATTGCTGCTAGAAGGAAGAGTGAAAGGAAACAATTGGGTAGGTCGGCAAAGGTTCTAGTATGTTCAACAGATCATCAAGGCTGTTAAATGTAAGTGGGATTGCAAAATGAAAGAACTCGCACCAGAAAGGGAGAAATGGAGAGCTGCATCAAATCGGGCATAAGACTGATAACTTTTTTTTTTTAAATTTATTTACAGCGTAGGATGTACAAACTTAATACTATTTAACATAGTTATCCTTTAACCAGATTCGTTTTCATCTGCCCCATTGTTGGGCATATGCCTCACCGAATTTTTTCCACTTTTCCCTATTAAAAGTTTCCCTACCCCATATTGTACCCACCCTCCTCGTTAATTCATCCCGCTATCTTAGTTTTGGCCTTCCCCTCCGTCTCAAACCCTCATATGTTTGCCATTTTGTGAGTCTCTTTATCCTCCTGTCATCTTTCCCTCTCATAACATGACCTGCGTATTTGAATTTGAATTTTATAATTTTACATCCCACGTCTGTTAGTCCCGTCCTCTTCCTGGTTGTTGCGTTCCTAACTTTGTCTGTCCTTTTTATACCCAACATACTGCGTTCCATTTCTCTCTGGGTGGATCTAAATTTCTCCAATTGGGTCTTTGTGAGGGCCCATGTCTATGCCCCATAGGTGAGCACCGGAATTACACACATGTTAAAAATTTTTGCTTTGGCTTGTATGCTCATGTTACCCTTGAATACCTTCCCTAAGGCCAAAAAACTTCTCCATGCTTTTTCCCGCCTGATTTCGAATTCCTTATCTAGACCTTTCTGAAACGAGACATTTTGTCCTAGTTAGGTATAGTTTTGGACTCTTTCAATTTTAATTGTGCCAATCTCGAGGTGTGTACCGTCGGGGTTGCTCATATATTTTGTTTTGTTGATGTTCCCCTGTAGCCCTATTTTGTCACATTGCTCAAATAATTCGTCTGCCATTTCCCCCAGTTCCACATTATTTACATCTATCAACACCACATCATCCGCGAATATCAAATTATTTAGTTTCTTCCCATTTATCGACACCCCATAGTTGTCCCAGTCCATTTTTTTTTTTTTAATTTGTTTATTAGCACTGCCCATCGGCATTCTCCAATACATATCAACTTAGATACTAGTATATATATCGTAACTAGCTATTCTTAATGTGACGCAAAGGAAGTACGGCCAGTGCAGTACTTCTTACAATATTGTTTGCTAGCAGGATAGATCCGTCGGCTTTGTTCTCCTCAGCCGGTGGGTGACGGATCCAGTATCCAAGAGGACAATAGCTTCCGGATTCGGATGCTGGTGAAGTCGCTGCTCGTGTCTAGTTGCAGTCTTCCCGATTTCTTCCTCGACTGAGGTCAGGTGAAAGTCTCGGTGCAGCGTTCAATTGCTTACATACCACGAAGCGTTGGCCATTACCCGAAGACATTTATTTTGAAACCGCTGGAGAATTTCACGATTTGACTTTTTCGTGCAGCCCCAGAGCTGCGAGCCGTACTGCCACACTGGTTGCAGTAACATAACGTATAATAGTCGTTTGTTTTCCAGGCTTAGTTGGGATTTTCGGCCCATCAGCCAGTAGGCATTTCTAAGTCGGAGGTCGAGGTCCTGGCGTTTCATTTTAACGTGGTGTTTCCAGTTTAATCTGGAATCTATATGCATTCCCAGATACTTTGACGATTCATGTTTGGGTACGATGGCGCCGTTTATCACGATGGGTTGGTAACTGTAATTCTTGAGAGTGAATGTCGTTTGGGTGGATTTGGACTCATTAAGTTTTATTTTCTATTTTTTAGCCCAAGTGGTCACTTTGTTCACCGCGTTTTGCAGGTTATTGACTGCTATGTTTTGCTGATCGTAGACGGACATTAGTACTGTATCGTCAGCAAATGTCGCATTCGTTATACCATCGCTGGTTGGTAGGTCGGCAGTGAATAGCACATAGAGGAGTGGCCCCGTGATACTACCTTGGGGAACGCCTGCTTTGATTTCGTGTTCGTAGAAGACTGCTCCTTCATAGTGGACAGCAAACTTTCGATTTGTCAGGTACGATGATAGGATTTCGCACATACTACTAGGCAGAATACGATTTAGTTTGACCAGTAGCCCGCTATGCCAAACCCGATCAGAGGCCTGGCTGACATCTAAGAATACTGCTTCACAGTACTTTTTGTTTTCTAATGCTTCCTCGATCACTTGGATGACCCTGTGAACTTGGTCGATTTCGTAGTGCTCCTTCTGGAACCCAAATTGATATTCTGGGATGACCTTCTTATCTCTGATGAGCGATTCAATCTGTTTGTGAAGAATTCGTTCTAACAGCTTCGATAGAGTCGGGAGCAGGGAGATAGGCCGGTATGACGCCGGATGTTCCGCTGGTTTACCAGGTTTAGGTATAAGAATTAATTTGGCGATTTTCCATTGCTGCGGGAAGTATCTCAATCGTAGAGCCGCATTGTAGAGGTACGTAAGCATGACTATCCCTTTCTTCGGGAGTTCTTTTATGAGTGCTCCAGATATTTTATCGCTACCTGGGGCTTTTTTGACATTTATCGCTTTGTCGATCAGCAAGGCAACTTCGGCTGGCGTCGTCATCTTTAGAGATGAGGTTTCCTCCAGATGTTCAGGTATCAACGTTGCATCGGAGTGCATATCAAGTAGTTTGAAGGTATTCGCTAGGTGACGTGCAAATACTTCCGCGATTTCCTCGTTGCTTCTGGCCCAGTTTCCTAATGCGTCTCTGATAGGTGGGAAACGATACTGCGGTCTTTTTAATCTTTTGGTAGCTTTCCATAAGGAGTAATTCGTCGACTTTTCAGGTGTGAGATGTGCTACATAGTTCTCGAAGGATTCGTTTCGGATTTTCTCCAGTAGTTGTTTGGTAAGCTTACTCAGCTTATTATAAGTTCTTTTATCTACTTCGTTACGGGTGCGTTGCCATAACTTCCTGGCTCTTCGGCGTTTCTCTACCATTACACGAACTTGTTCTGGATAGAGGACTTCCCGGTTTAGAGTGACGAGTTTCTGTGGCGTGGCCTTGGTCGCTGCCTCAATGATTTTATTAGTGAAGTCGCTGACCGCAGTGTCAAGTTCGTCTTCTGTTTTGAGACTTATCCTCAGATTAATTAGATCTGAGAGGATCTGCCGATACTGGTCCCAGTTGGTAGATTTTGTGGTTAACGTTGTTGATATCATCTTCCTTATGATCGTTGAACTGATAGTCATAGTAACCGGTGAGTGGTCGGATGAAAGGTCATTAAAGTTTCTTACGTCAATGTAGTTTGGTGACAACCCTTTTACGATGAAGAAGTCCAAGATATCAGGAGTTTTGTTTACATCTGTGGGCCAATAGGTTGGGTGTCCGCTTGAAATGGCTGTGCCGCTACAGTTGTTAATCGCCATTAGGAGTTCTCTACCCCTTTTCGAAGTAGTCCTCGAGCCCCATTGGGGGTTTTTGGCGTTGAAGTCCCCACCACAGATCCATTTGTCCCCTTGGATTTGAAAGAGTTCAGCGAAATCTGCAGCGGTGGCGCTGGGTCTGGCGTTAGGTGGGCAGTAAATCGCAGTAACGTTGACATTGTTGCCATTCAGCTTGATTGAGATGGTTACGGCTTGAATGTACGGTTTACTGTACATTGCAGTTTCGTGCTGTAGGAGAGTATTACGAGCAAATATAGCAGCTCCTCCTTGGGCTTTACCACTTGGATGGTTGCATCTATACACGTGATAATTTCGCAGGTTTTTTATGTAGAACCTCTCGGTAAAATGAGTTTCTGAGACCAGCGCTATGTCGATCTTTTCGCATTCGAGTAAGTATTCGAATTCCTGTTTCCTTGCTAGAAGGCCGTTTGCGTTCCATGTGACAATTTTGGTAGACGTCATTTCTTCTTCTTTAGGGGAGGTTCCTTGGATGTTGATGGCTGGTTCAGTCGACTCTCCAGGTTGCTGACCCTAGGCTCGATGTTTTTAACCGAGGCAGATAGGTCTTTGAGCATATTCAATATTTCTGATAGTTCGTTTGACTTTTCAGGAGCTTTAGCCTGAGAATCGGTGAGATTATCTTTATTTTTCACCGCGCTGGCATAAGTGCTGCCTATTTGCCGCTTATTAGGCAGAACACGTTCTTGATTTTTACTTATCACTCTCTGCTTGGCTGTGATAGTTTTTGGGTCAACAATTGCTTTGATTTTGTTCTTGTAAACCGGGCAACCACGGTAATTTGCCGTGTGGTCTCCTTGGCAATTCACACATTTGACCTTCATTTTTTTGGACCCATTCTGTTGAGCACTCTTTTCAGTACGCATGTAAAAAGATTCAGCGAGAATGGATCATCCTGCCTGACCCCCCTCCCTATCTTGAACGATTGCCCTTTCCTATCCATTCTTATGTAGGCTTTGGAATTTAGATATGTACATTTTCTCCACAATTCTTATGATTTTCCTATCGCATTCTGCTTATTTTAGTGTGTGCTCAACTGAGTCGAATACTTTCCGAAAGTCAGTGAAGAGGAGGTGTATTTCTAGGTTGTACTCGTTCGCTTTTTCTATGTCTTGACCTAACGTGTATATATGATCAACCGTGGAGAACCCCTTCCTAAAACCCGCCTGTGTTTTGTCAAGATACCACTCCAGTTGATTATATGACCTATTCTTGAGTATCGTCATAAGTCCCTTACCAATGCATGTAGTGAGACTATAGTTATCTATTAATGCCATGTCCCCTTTTTTGTGTATTAAAATGATCTCTGCCATTTCCCATTGTTTGGGAATTATTTCGCTTTATTCAATTTTGTTAAAGACTCGGGTCAGTGGTGCCGTGATACTTTTGGAAAGTCGTACTAGTATTTCATTTCCTATGCGGTCTGGACCCGAGGATTTGTCAGTTTTCAAACGAGAGAGCATGGACTCCACTTCGCATTCCATTATGTGTGGGAAAGGGGTGGGTGTGTTATTTATGCATTCCCTTGTTTCCATATCTTTTTCTGAATCTGTATGAGGTTGAGTGCGTCTGCCTATAATATTTCTAAGATTATCAGTCAATCAGTCTCAAAAAAAAAAAGACTGATAACCTTATCATCATCATAATAATAATAACACAGTCACTTGGCTTTTAAGTCTCATAAAAAAGCTCGGACTGGCTGCCGTAGAAAGAAAAATAAGTTTTAAATGAAAATTCCCGACAATCTCCCTTTTCCTTGCGGTTTAGTGACAGTATAAAGGATTACTGCTACCACTTGTCAATAAAATGTACACGGCCATATTCAGTAGACGAACAATCACGTATAACATGCTGTCGATTATATATATTGTCACCTCATATACCACCTAATTACCGAGTGTCATTTTCGTTTATAGTCATAAAAGTCGGCAATATTGTTGTTATTCGTTCCATAAACCCAGTGCGTGACAGCGTAAATTGGTGTGGGAAGGAAACGTTTAAAAAAACGTGATTAATTATCGGTTCGGGTACACCATTTTTTTCATAATGCCCGGAAAATATAGGTATTTTTCGAAACAGTGCAACATAGTCGTGAATGTGGGTATCACAAAATGACAAAAAATAAAAGAAAAATTACTATTCCACCCAGCAGGAGAGTACATTCGGACGATAACCATAAATATACAGCGAGAAATTATACGGTAACGAGCTTAAGCCTTTTTTATTTTTTCCAATTTAAAAATGGTGTACCGTCGCGTCTCGGTACCCATGCACCTTACCCAGAAAATTGTAATACGTAAGCCAAAAAAAATCTGTAATCCCGGTAAATATATTTTTAAAAATACATTCGAAGCTTAAGCGGCTTTATTCGACGAGGATATTTATGAAAACCTCTTACGTAGTTGTACATGCAAAATCTAAATTACAGATTCGGTGGCTGTGCGGTCTTGAGATTGCAATGATGTAAAATTTTCCGGCAAAACGTGACTGGAGCGCAGGCTCAATATTGTAAAACTGAAATGTACAAAGGCCCCAAATATAGTCTATAAAGAATTAAATTGAAGCGACAACCGCAAAATATATACCGAAAACGTACACATTATCCGTAGAGTTTACCATACATATGATAATTATTATTTCATCCTCTGGCGCTACCGTCGAATATTGTATTCAGAATAAGTTCTGAAATTTCAGGAACTTGGTTACTCAGAATGTTTTCAAATACCATAGAGCTAAAGTAAGTTCGAATCCGCTGGCATACTAATTTCCAACTACTTACTGGTCCCGGGGACATCATTTCGTTTTCGTAAGCACAGCGCATTAGGAGTCGAAACAAATCCAGAAGTACATATAAGGGCGTATGTTACGAATTTTTCTTATTAGACTTATATTCTACGCTACAGCCAGGCCAAAAAGGTATAGTTAATTCTCTGAAAAATTGCGGGACAGCTCGAGATATTATGTTTTATTTATTTTCTTTACAGCCTTACATTTGTGTGACTCCTTAATACTAGATCTGCTCCTTCTCGATAGCTCACTCCTGACTGTAGGCCTCTACGCACCTTTTCCACTTCTTCCTATCCTCGATCTCCCTTTCCCAGGTCAGTCCCCATTCTTTTACTACTTCATCCTTCCAATTGATGCTTAGCCACCTTTAGTGCGTTTACCCTCTCTGGGTGTCCATTCCATGATTTTCCTTGTCCATCTCCCCTCTTTTCTCGCTAGGTGTCCCGCCTCTTTCCATTTTGATTTTTTGGTGGTATCTCCTATATCTCTTCTCCCCGAACCCTTCCTAATTTTGAGATTCCTAATTTTTTCCTTCTCCTTGGTTTCCAATATGCTCTTCTCCGTGGCCCTCTAAGCAGTCCGAAGCTTCTCAAAATCGGCTCTAGTAGTTGCCCATGTTTGACATTTGTATGTCAGTGTGGAGAGGGTGCAGCTTTCTCGAATTTTAAATTTAAAGTCTCTCGAAATTTTCGCTTCAAGTCTATTTTTGTTCATGCAGTAGTTTTTCCATTCCTTATTTACTCTTTTGGAAAGGCTGTATCCCATTAAGATAGGTGAATCGGCCCTTGGCGATTTTTTCGATTTTTATTTTAGTCCTCGATAAGTACTGATAAAAGAAAATTTTTGAGCCTATGATGACATTCCCATCCACCTCCAGGGAGGCGTGGCCTTTAAATATGTGATTTTCATGTTTTTAGCATTATCTCAGGCATTTTTCAATTAATTAAAGCGAAACTTGGTGAATACTAGGTAGTCATGAGTGCAAATATTCTCAATTTTTTTCAATCACTTATATAGACCCATAAAATTGACTTTGAAATTTTCAAAATGGCGTCCTGAGCACCATTTTCGAGGTGGCAATTCAAAAAAATTGTTCTTTGACCTATTAGTTTCTCTTCATCGATGTATGTTTTCTTTTCCTGTCTCCTCAGTTATGCAACCGGTAATTTTCTGACGGTACTACTAATTAAGCATTTATGATCATCAGGCACTGATTTCTTACTTAATTATTATAGAATATACAGTTTAGCCTAATCCTAATATGTTGGATGTTTTTTATGTTTCAGGTAAGTTGGAATAAATTATAGAGTTATCGACTCATACTACCGCCATTTAGAGAAAGTGAGTAATTATCTCATTTTCCCATTTCATTCGCTATCTATTATGCCTTCTCTTAAATCGATTATTGATGACTTGATGAAAGTGAATGTTTACTTCAGACGACATAGATGATATATTTGAGGCATGAGTTGACTTGCAAGTATTTAAACCAGGGGAAAGAAAGTATACCTTTAATCTGTTATTACGAAATTGTACTTTGTTTGAATGAGGAGGGTAGGTGGACTATTCCATACGCTCATATACCTATATTCTTTTATTTATTTATTTTGGAAATTCATGGACAGAACTAGCATTATTGTACACTAAAATTTGTAAAAATTCAAAAGAAGTTTAATTTTGATACCTTAGGTCAGTCAGTTCGGAAAAAAGAATCATAGAAAAAGCTGATTTTTGGCATACATTTTCAGGTCACTGTCTTGATGCAGGGATAAAAAATCTCCGGTTCTTCGACGTGGGTTCCCGTTACTACAGCGGAAAAATTCCATTTTTTAGGGGGGGGGGGAGTTTACTTTCTAAAAAATGTAAGCAAACTTTACTCTGGGCTCGATTGTCCATAAAATGGTTATTCACAATTTTTTTTGTTGCTGTCCTAGAAACGTAATAAGGAAGAAAGAGAGTTGAAAAGAACTCTCGATACCACCGCGCATAAATACAGGCCTCACTGGATAAAGTATACATAGGATTTTTAATTTTTTTCTTTAGTTTTGTGGATTTGTGGGGATAGAAAGAAAGCATATAAATTACCCCGACCAGTTCCCTAATCGGTACTTACCCAACATAGAGAATTTTTTATCCCATCACTACTCTGTGTAATTACTATGAAATTTGTGGGGTTTTTGTATGTGTCTCCGAGAAAATTTTTGAACTTCTCATTTTGGCAAATGACGTAATCGTGATATCATCAGAGAAAGTTGGAAGCTCGCTGAATTAAATTTATATGCCGGATTGACCCTAAATATAAAATTGGCGCCTCCACAGAAGAGGAAGTGGGACAAAAATGGGGTGAAACAGAACATGAATGCCGATTCATAAGCTTGTATGGCCTCCAAATTCGATTTCAGTTCTAATTTATGGAACATCTCTGAATGATTGCACCTGAATCGGGAGGCGGAGTGGTCAAAATTGGAAAATGCAGTGAATACAATTTAGGCTCTTTTGCACTGACCTCCCTTTCACCTGGTAAAAAGACAACATACCTCGACAATATGTAGATGATATGTTTGCATACTCGTACTTTTGAAGGAGCTGAGTTATGGTCCAAATTTTGAAAAGTTTTCTCTCTTTGAATTTTTTTTTCCTTCTTCTCATGACTGGAGATAGATAGAAGAATGGTACCAGTAGGTAATAGTAGATGGCAGTTGTAGTAACCACAGAGAAAAAATGGTGGGAATCGGTTCTACAGGGTGTTCATAAAAACAATCTTAATACAAATTATATCAGAAAATTTTCACATTTTCCCAATTTCCCGTGAAACTCGCCCTCTGAAGCTAACGCCCTTTTATTTGCAATAGTTTGTACATTACATTTCCCATAAAAAAGGTCATTAGCAATTTTCTTGTATCTGGATTAGAACTGCTCAAAATGGAGTTCAAGATAACCCCGTTTAGAATTATTACTTTTTAACGCAGATGCACAGACTGCATGAAGATAATAATTATCTTCTTTAGCTACTTCGCCACTTCACAGAGTTATATCGTTCATAGGATTTATTCACCTCCCTCCTTTCTACCCCATATTTGAAATTGAAGCCCGCGCATTGAAGAGGGGGGTTCTAGTATTTTGTAAAGTTTAATGTGGGTATCCAATAATTGGTTCCGAAGTTCGCTAAATTTGGTTTTGGTAGCATTTTGGCCATATGCCCGATCTGTGGCGCATACCAATGGGAAGGCGGTGCAAAATGACAGTTGTGGTAACCACTTAGAAAAAAATTAAAAGTCATGGAAAGTGGTTGAACATGATTTTCATAAAATAAATTTCACTTAGTAGAAAATTTTATTGGGGAATGTGGGTATCTTTTCTATTTACTCTAACACTCTGGATGTATTAATTTAGTGGTGAGGAGTATTATTTATGTAGGTTAATGAATTTAGGCTCAACAAATTGCTGTTGACATGGATAGAAGAACCAGCTGGGTTATGGTCTTCTGGGTATGAATAATGAGAAAAATTTTCCCCCGAACTCCATTTTGAGCAGTTCGAATCCAGATAAAGGGAAATTGTTAATGACCTTTTTTATGAGAAATTCAATGTAAAATCTATTGAAAATGAAAAAATAATAGGTTAAGAGGGCAAGTTTCACGGTAAATTGAAAAAATGTGAAACTTTTGATTTAATTTGTACTAAAATTGATTTTATGTGGTTACCACAACTGCCCTCTACTATTACCTACTGGTACTATTTTTCTGTTCATCTCCAGTCGTGAGAAGGAAAAAAATCAAAGATAGAAAACTTTTCAAAATTTGACCTTAACTCAGCCCCTTCAAAAGTAAGAGTGTGCAATCACACCTACATATTGTCGGCGTAGGTTGCCTACTTACCAGGTGGAAGGGGGTCATTGCAAAAGAGACACCCTGTTTATATTGGGTTATGGAAATTATCGAATTAATTTTTGATGTTGGATTCAAAAGTTCGAAATTGAGACATGACAAAAGAGAGAAGGAAACGAAATTTACGTGTTTCAAAATTGAGGCATACATTTTTAGGGAAGATAAAGTGCACGTTATGACGAAAACCACATTTGAAAGGAGGGGTTCTCCTTCCAGAGAACGGGAACTCGGGTCGCGGCGGAGAATTTTTGTCCCTGATGTGTCAAGACGGTGACCAGAATATTTGCACTGAAAATCAGCTTTGTATTCTCTCCGAATTAATGCCTTTTTGGGGTATATTGACTGGAATACTCGCGGAGCCAGATTCGCACATCCTGTGAAACTTCTCGCGTGAAAATATTACCTTTAACTTACGACGGAAGCAACTGTATTTTGTACAACGAATGTGGGGCGCAACTTATTGACAAAAGAGGCATATGGCACCCTAGTTTTTCGCCGTCCGTTTTCCCGTCGCCAATAATTGGAAAACGAGGCATGCAGATTTCATTATGAAAATTTACGAGTTTGCGGCGAGAGGGAGATGAAAGAGGAAGCGAGAGAGAGAGAGAGAGAGAGAGGGAGAGAGATGCGTTCCAGTCCCTCTGCTCTACGCCTTCTTCATAACCGGAAGGAAATTTTTCATCGAACGTATATTTTTTTTCTCCTTTTTTTCCCCCTTTTCTTTTATTACTATTTCGACAGGCGGAAAATTCATATTGAGTCGCCTTGTGGCAAGACCCGAGGGGCGGGTCGTGACAACATTCATTTTCGAAATACGGGAATTGTTTAGAGCAGCGTTATTCGAGATCGAGGAGTAGTGAAACGGAAAATAACGGAGATAGGATACGGTCAATTAGACGGAGATAGGATACGGTCAATTAGACGGAAGCTGGGCACGTCTGGTTATAATAATATCAATACCGCAGAATCAAATCTGGCAAATCGAATTAAATAGAGGTCAGTGCGAAGAGGTGGATCTGCTATGGTGTACATTCAGAGAGTGTTATTCGAGGGACAGGGAAGGAAAAACATCACTATTGGCTCGCATAGAAACGAAGTTAACGAATCTGTCGGCATATCGAAACTAATTCGGCCCTCTCAGGTTTGCTTTGCATCTTCTAGCATTTTCCAAAGCTACTACTGTGTCTCGGTGAATCCATTTTTAGAATCTCAATATCTACTGCAGCCAAACATTTACAATTCTCATTATTAATTTCAGTTTGACTCGAAGGCCAAATATACCCTTTTCTGATACGAAGAAGGGCGTGACCATTAATCGTACAGAACTGCGGAATTCTAACAGCTACTTCGAAGGTTTTTTTATTTATTTATTTTAAAATAATACTGGGACCCTAAATCCATTTTCTTCGTCTCAGTCTTGTAGATGACATTATCGTTCATTCTGAACCACGGTTTACCTTTATTTTGAATTTCAAGCGACGGTGACGTTTCCGAGCCGCATAAATAAACTCGACGTAGCTTTAAAAGCTTTGTTACATTATATTCAGTCCCGTAGAATTAGGTGAAAAATGAAACAGACCAAACCTGAACATAATTTCAAAGAAAAGTTCTTTCCCATTATTCCCACAAAAGTACTTCTGAATGGAAAAGTAAGTTCCGCAGTCCGATGCTAGCGTGTTCCCTAACTGTGGAGCAAAGACTCCAAAATCAGCCTATCACGTCCCCCCCCCTCCTTCAAAAACTAAACATAGCTCTGTGATAACTCAAAATTATACCGAGGAAATGATACCACATGAGATATATTTTTCTGGACCGTAGGTCCGAAGCAGATGGGAGGCTAAAATAGACTGCACACTACCACAAGCATTATTGCAAACACGAACAATTTTTGACATTTTTTATGACCTTGCCGAACTTAGCGATTAGAAGGGATAAAAATTACTTTTGAACCTTTTTTACATTTTTATATCTTTATCTACTCGTTCCTGAAATTCTTTCTTCCACCCTCTTCCCTACCGTTCGGTACTATACTTTGACAATAGTGTTTTTTTGTGTTTTTCAGCTTCGCAAACGACTTCTTGTACCTTTCGTCAGCACGAACCATCGAACGAACATACCGAATGGGGGGGGGGGGTCATGGTCACAGAATTCGATTTCGGTAGTGGTCTGGCTGCAAATAAGTACTTATGAAACCGGGAAGCGAGTGCTAGGGCTCTGCATTTTCATGAAATGCAATATGGACACCGTTGTACACGGTTGAAAGATTATTTGAATTCTGTTCCGCTAACTACTTGTTTCTAATTTGCAAATTGTGGTACATGGAAGCGGGAGGAGATTCTAAATTGCAGTGTGCATGTGGGTTTGTAAGTTTAAAGGGGTAAATATTGGCCTTTAGTTTGAAAATTGTTTTACTTGAAAGGGAGCAACGAGCAAAATTTCTACACAATGCCATTGTATTTGGATCCCCAGCTTTGTGACTGACTTTACTGCTTAGGTTTCATTAGATATCATGATAAGCAATTGGTTCGTTATCTCAGTTGAATATTAGTTTTAACCTACCTTAAGAATTTTAGCATCTAGAGTGAATGGGTTGGGCTTGAAGACTAAATTCATCAGTAAATACTACGTGGATATCATTTCATAAATTTTCAAGTTCATCATCATTATCCAGTTCTTATCGCTAGCGACTGTTCTGACTTTTGAAGGCATCTCTCGACCCATCACGATCCTGGGCTATGACCACCGCTGTCGCTGCAGATCTGAATCTGTTCTTTGCGAGTACCCCGTCTGGCCATCGTTTTGGCGATCTTCCTCTGCCTCTGGTACCAAGAATTTTTCCGAGCATGATGTTTGACGATTGAAATAACCCGAAAAACAATATGGCTAATTATAGGTTTTCAAGTCAATGTAATTCGATGATGATATCAGTTTAACTAAATTTTGAAAATAGAAGCATCTGGGGGGGGGGGGACTAAAATAGAAAAGTTTGAAAAGTACAATGTGGATGTAATGTTGGGCGTTCTTAGGTTCACTGAGCTCATTTTTGATATCAGATTGACCTTAATTTGAAAATTGCTATACTACTGGAAAAAGCTGATGATTGAAATACTACATATATAAGTATCTAGTCCTCAGTCTTCAGAGTCTCGGCATTCAGTTTTGACATTCGTACGGTTTAGTACTGAGAATTGAGGTGTCAGGGAGGAGGTATGAGGCTGAAATGGAAAAATTTTAAAAATGTAGTGTAGTAGTCAATTTTGAGAATTTCAAGATCGTTAAGCTCATTTTTGATAAGTTGAAAATCGTGATGTCTGGCAATGGGGTTGACGATAAAAATGACCTGGAAATTAATGCAGGTACTGATAATAGGTTATGATTGGAAACCGGATTTCTCGCACGAAAAAATTGATAATTTGACGTTGAAAGTAGTACCTTCGGCATTATTCGGCAAAAACGCAAAAATATTCCACAAATCCAAAGGAAAATCGAAAAAAGAGTGGAAAAATGTTTCTTTTATTTCTTATAGGTTTCCAAGAATTTAACATTATGGTGTACTATGACGTGACTTTCTAAATTTTGCCAGTACATTCACGCTAACTTCTGGGGAAAAAACACAAAAAAAAACGCGACCGTCGTGCGAACATTTCTAGTTTTTCCTTCTCATTTGTTTGAAATGGCGTTTTCGGTTCTTTTCAGCGTTTTCGACTGTTTCCGGCATTTATGCCATTTTCGGCATTTTTCAGCGAAATAAAAATTTTTCTCCAGCTCCCATTTGCTCTAAAACGCACTCGTGTATATCATCAGCAATTTTCTGTCGTCAAGCAAAAAACGACGTCGTAAATTCTAGTTATGACCTTATGACGTCGGTTTGAGTCAATTTTGAAAACTAAAGCTCCAGGTGCTGGGCGAATGGCTGAAATTGGAAAATTTGAAAAATAATATATAGATACCATGTTTTGAGGTTTCTCAGAAATAGCACCCTTTCCACCTTCATGTGCTTTAAGATTCTCAAAATTAAGTAATGAATGCCGAAGTTGAGCTCGCGGTCCTAAAAATCCATAATTGATACCGTTATTATATTTTGGGGAATTTTTATCCTCCTATGATACTATGATTTGCGGTGATCCTCTTTTCTCCAGTATACATTTTTGTATAGACTGCCCTGTCTGGCTACTTTCGGTCTAGCACGATGTGAGCATCTAAGAAACGTCTTTTGTCATCTTCATCCTCGTACTTCCTGTACGTAATCCTTTCAAAACCACCATCTTCTTCTCATGACTCACGCTTTATTTTCTCCCTCGAACGGCCAGATCGAATTCTATGGCCTTGCCCCCCTCCAAACCGATATCTCGATTCCATGATTCATTCAAATAAAAAGCGTAAAAAATGTATTGAAAAATTCGTTTATGATACTGAAAAACACAGAACAATACAAACTTCAAAATGGTATCTAGGAGTAGGAAGGAGAGGAGAAGAATAATTCCAGTGATATGTAGATGAGGTTCCCCAGGAGGCGTCCAAAAGTAATTTGCATCCCACTGTTCACTGAGGTCGCAAAAATACGAGAAATTCTACATTTTCTGCTATAAGGCATGAGTTAATGTGTGGTAGTGTCCCCCGGCAGGGTTCCCCCGCCGCCAACGACTGCCTGCGTCGTCTCACGTACCAAGACAAGGAGGTGAGGGGTGAGTGAAGAGGAAGCGCGTCCGGCTATGAGGGACCGGAATTCCAGATTATTGCTCGGGGAGCACGAACCTCGGTCAGTAGAGAACCCCATGGTGGCTCTGGCAGAACGTGCGCATCGGAAGTGGCGCGGCGGAATGGGGGCTCGAGTCGGCCTCAAAGCGTCCCTCCGGCCACTGATGCGATACTCGAAAGGGTAGTTTCCGGGGCCGGGGGTGCGGTGTCATAGGGGCCACCTTGGCATGCGTGCATCACCATACGTCCCACCACACCAATTTGTGGTCGTGTACAAGGTGCTTTTGAGCACCCTCCCCTACATTTTTGAACGGCGGTTGAAGAAAATATATTTGTACCTTATGTGGTATAATTCTATTAGTAATTGTAAACTCGTCATTTTATCGTGGAGCTTTTGTCGCCCTAAGACGTTTAGTTTTTGAGAAAAATGTGGAAAACTGATTTAAGGGGCTTTACATCACAGTTGGGGATACGCAACCGTCTGACAGGCGAGGAACTTTGTTATTCAAAGGCACATTCCGAGTAATAATAAGGGGAAAATGTACCCGAGAATTAGATATGCTTACGTGGCCAACAATAACTCGACTAATGGACTATTTATGAAATATTGATTATGAGGTTATTCACTAAGGGTGTGCGCCTGGTGAAGCAAAAAATAAAACTTTCATGTGTGATGTCTTGCCTAATCTGGCAGTTACAGTTGGAAAGAGGTTCATAGGGCGAAAAAATTCTTTACTTCTTTCACGAAACCCCGGGAAGTGTACAAATGGAATTGAATTTGATTTTGTAACTGGACAAATGTGAGCAGCAGGGCTGGGCAAAATATCGTCGTACACTTGAGGAACACACGTTGATCCTTTGCCAAGTGCAGTGAAACATCTTTATCGAATAATTCTGGCGAGTGACCGGAAAACATTACACCGACCCCGAGGCCGGATAACCTGCGATAAATTAACGCGCCCCTCGCTCTCTCCTATCTTTCGTTTCAATTAGACGAGACATCCACCAACTTGTTTTCATTCTTCAGTAAAGGATTTAGCAGCTTAGAGGCGTACTTGAACTTTGAAAACGAATGCCCTGCACATTGCGCTCCGAGTAAATTTTCGAAATTCGCTCTTCCGTTTTCGTCGACACGAAATTTAATCATACCGTTTTGCACCTCGTGGGCGGCAAGGGTCGGTTTAGTCAAAAACGGATCGTGGCCACCGGCGACGAGGCCGGCTTTGAGTGCGCTTTTTTCTTCTTCGTCTCACCATAACCGTTATGCCGAATTTAGCCGAACAAAATGTATTCTACGAGCGCCTTTATTCTTCATTCTTACCGAATAACTACAGATATTTGGTAGGCTGGGGAGGAGGGGGGGGGGGGTAGACTAACGGATGTTTTTCGCCTTCGCCGGCTTCAAAGTGAGCGTGCTGATGCCTTCGCATTTTCACTTCGGCTTCACACGGATCACGTACTCGGTATTTCGGAAATCGGCAGATCTAGTTCAGCGTTGATGGAATCGCCCCCTCTAAAAATTTACGGTCGTGACGGGAACGCCCCGCGTATGAGCATTAAATTTTTATATTCGGGCGCCCGGAAACGGAATTCATTTTATGTTTTCGATTTATCTCCCGATTAACGTCTTCAAATCCGGTGCTTGACGATCGGGACTTTCTCATCTCTCCGGCTGTTTTTGTGATATGTTCGTGAAAATGTGAATCTCCGGATTTTAGACATTAAGTTGTCTCCAGCTTTCAACGCCTCGTTCCATCGAGTGTTTTGCCCTCCCCATTCCGATTATCTGAACTTGTTGCTAGACGTTACACTGATTATCAGA
The DNA here is from genome assembly GCA_031841125.1 of Acanthococcus lagerstroemiae. Taxonomy (NCBI): domain Eukaryota; kingdom Metazoa; phylum Arthropoda; class Insecta; order Hemiptera; family Eriococcidae; genus Acanthococcus; species Acanthococcus lagerstroemiae. The sequence continues at coordinate 44,861,533 of CM063110.1, forward strand.
AGGAAAAGGGTAGATTTTTGATGGATATCAGAATTCACATTTTTTTTTACCGTAATTAGAAACAGAACCTATACTTTTCAGAACAGAAATCAGTAATCAGAAGATAATGAAAGTAACTGCCCTCCCCAGAAATAAAAATTTAGACTGCAAATATTTTAGAAATATGTAGCTCTTAAGAATGTCTGATGGAGTTTCAAAGCCTACAGGAGTGCTAAAGGATCTAAAGGAATATTTAGGAAGTATGGAAGAGGTCTGAAAGTATGAAGCGAGTCTTGAAAAATCGTATCGAGTTTTAACCGGTCGGAAAATGTCCTTTAGCGTTTTAAACAAGTCTTCAAGGGTCGTAAAGTGCTTGAGCTGATATTGTGCCGCCTTAACGAGTATTACATTCATTTGAAAGAGTCTTAAGAAGAGTTAAACGATGCTCAAGGTGTCTTAACCAGAATGAAAAAACCTTTAGAGGTCTTGATAAAGTCTTGCGCGAGCCTTAAAAAGCTTACATGTCTTATAAGAGAGCCTTTACAGAGTCTTAAATAAGTCTAAGAGCGTTAAAAAAAATGTTTTAATGTTTTATTTATTTTGGAACTACAAGCATACATTGCATTTACCAAAAGGGAAAGAAACATAAGGAGTAATAGAAAAATCACTTATTCAGTTTAATCTACCGAACTAATTTGTCAATTCATCAGATCCGACAGCCATTTTCGGTTGAGCCTTTGAGTGTCCTCTGATACATCGAGAAGGAGGAGAGTCTCAATGTTTGGGTGTTTGTGTAGTCGGGCCACATATCGTTAGGCTTTTCTTGAAATTACCGTTACCGGTTCGATTGGCAGGTCCTTCTGCAACGGTTCATTAGTGACATACCATGGTGCCTTGACTATGGCTCGAAGAAATTTATTTTGAAATCTCTCTACAAGAGCGATGTTGGATTTTGCGGCTGTGCCCCAAATTTCGGCGCCATAGCTCCATGCTAGTCGGAAGATTGTTGTGTAAGTGAGTCTATTGGCGAGGCTGAGCTGATGACTGTTGAGAAGCCACTGAAATTCAGACGCAGTAAGTTTAGCATTCGTCGTTTTTCTTGAAGATGCTCCTGCCAATTGACTTTGTTGTCACGAGTCAAGTTGGCTACTGGGATTGTCTTGCCGTCCAATAACGTTGGAATGTACGAGTGCCAGCGCAGGGCAAAATCTACCTGAACTGATTTACCCTCATTGATCTTTATTTGCCAATCCTTAGCCCACTTGGCCACGGATTTGACTGCTAGCTGCAATTTATGGACTGCTGTCCCATACTCCGATTGGACAATAAGGCCAGGGTTGTCAGCGAAGAGACTAGTCAGCGTTGATGGCATCTGAGGGATGTCCACAGTATAGAGGCGATACAATGTAGGGTCAAGAACAGATCCTTGAGGGACTCCGGCACTGATTCGTTTTAGCGCTGTGATGTTGCAGTGCCACAGGTTACATAAAACTGACGATTCTGCAGGTATGATAGCAGTAGCTTACATGTTTCCGGAGAGAAGAAGTCCTTGATCTTGTGGATAAGGCTCATGTGCCATACCTGGTCGAATGTCACACCGACATCGAGGAAAACGACTGGGGCATACTCTCTATTCTCGAGAGCCTGGGAAGCAACTTGTACGACTCTATGGATTTGTTCTATCGTGGATTGTCGCTCACGAAATCCAAATAGGATATTTTGACATAGTCAGCGCGAATGGTAATGCTGGGAGGAAGTGTAAAAGGCAGAAATTCCGACTAAAATTCCTAAACATTTTATTGACTGAAACAGTTTTTAGTTTTAAAGTTTTGATGGCGAGCTACTGATGTAGCTGAAAGTTCCAGCTTGGAACCTAATTGTGGGTGTCCTTTCCTCCTGCTGAGGTTGGTATTTGTATTGAGATTTGAGGATTTGATCTTCGCCTTAGTTTGTCCTAAGATCGCAGTACAAAGAACCAAGCCATTCTGCGATTATTATTAAACGAAGATGAAGCATGTTTCTTGGGAAACAGCTTGTGCCAGTGCGAATTACTCCCGAACTCGTATACATCTCCTTATATGTCTTTCCCTTGTTCGGAATTCTATTGGGGCACTTCGACCCCTCTCCTCGGATACCACACATTAATAATTGAAATTGCTTTTTCTTGAAAAGTTCATCTCAGAACTCAAGTCAGCCATACCTCCAATATTATTAATTTTTCCATCAAGGTAATACAAACGCGGTCGTGTATTGAATCGGAAAGTTGGAAGCGAAACTCAGGTCGATAAAATAATTCGACAGAACATAATTCATTTTGTTCGCACTTCTCTGACACCGGCGCACCGTTTGAAAAGAAGTGAGAAAATAAGAAAGAAAAAAACTAATTAAAGAAATAACGGCCGGTGTTTGTTTTCTGTCTTTTCCCTCGAGTTGATCGAAAGCTCATATCGAGCTTCGTGCTGGCAGAATTATGAAATAAGAAAATATTTTCCGGCTTTTGTGTCTCCCCCCCCCCATCGGTATAGCGATTTCCCGCGTTGTCTGGGTCGCTGAATTGTTGTTGTAAAAGTAGAACAAACACGAGACAAGAGTGTTGGGTTTCTTTTATTATAAGACTCGCTCATCGCTGTCTTATTACACGAATCGCGAAGTCGAAACTTTTGAAACGTCTGATAATACAAACATATTAAGAGTTTATCAAATGGGAAAACTTTCTGATCGCCATTTGGTACATAGGCCGGGATTGAAGCGGCAAATTGAAACGTGTGGAAATCGGAAGTCGAATATGGAACCGCCCCGTAATTGAGTTTCTCCGTTTACTTATTAATTTTATTTATCGAGAAACTTCCTCAATCAACAGATTTTCCTTATTTTAGGTCAAACTTCCTGCGGCTGGCAGTTGCCGCAAACGGGAGTCGAGAAACAATCTGATGCCGCGAAGAAATTATTTTCGGTCGGTGATTCGGTTGATAAACAAAGCGATCGAAGATCGAAATACACTCAGAAAGTGAAATTCGAGAAAATAAAGAAATCGAGAACGACGGAGCAAGTTTCTCAGATAGCGTCTTTGTTTATTTATCAAGTAGTTTCCTTGATGAACAGATTTTCCTCGTGTTCCTTCAGGCCGAAAGCACCATTGTTAGTACAGCTGGACTGCATCATTATGCACATTTCCATAAACATGAAATTTGGCAAGGGCCGGAGCTTTCGAAAACGTGAGAATCAGTTTTAAGATTGGAGGCACCTCGAACAGATTCCCTCTCGGTGCACAATTGTGGATAAGAGCAGTTAAAATTGAAGTGTGGTCGATAACAAGCCTAATAGGACCTAAACCGAAAATTTCTTCGAACAAAATTTGAAGCTTTTCCAATTTTTTACTAAAAAGGTTTCTTAGCAATTTTCGTCACTGTCCCTCCCCAAATAAATTTACTAGCAGGGTGTTCAGAGTCACCTTTTTCATCGCCATGCATCAACACAGGCTTCATGAAATTTGGGGTCTGAGAAAAGCATGAAGATCAATTTTAGGATTGGAGGCACCTCAACCGACCCCACCGGGTCTCCAGTTGTGGAGTAGGAGATAGTCCAAAATCGAATCGTAGTTTCGCCTACAACTAATCTAATATGGCCAGAAACAGAAAATTTTCAAAAAATTGGAGCTCTTTTCAATTCCTACAATAAAGTTTCGTACAATTTTTTCGTAACTACCGCAAATAATCTTGTATACCACACATTTTAAAATGTGTCTTCTTCTGTTCGGTTTTTGATTTTAAATGAAGAAATTTCAAACTAGGATGATTAGCGAAATCGACACACAATACCATATATGACCTTAAGAGCACCGACTCTGATTTTGGTATCAGTCTGTCGACAAATTTGAAAGTGTTTCACAATTCTCATAAATTGTATCATGTGTGTATAAAACACCTATTATTTGATATACTGATGCCACTCATTGCCATTTTATCCTGCCTTCTCCCAGGTGCCACGGTTTTGAAATAGAAAGAAATCCGAACTGGTACCAAAATTGGATTCGAGGGTCTTAAGACCATATGAATCGTAATTGTCTTAGTAAAAGTTCGAAATTTCTAATAATCACGGTCAAAATGCCTTTTAAAATAAAAAGAAATAGACCCAGATCTGGAGACTGTTAACGCTTCCTTTTAACCCCACCACTCAATTCTATGGAAAAAATGTCGAAAATTCAATATTTTCCCCCATAAAGCCTGTACTCATGTACGGTGATGAAAATGATGATTCTGAACACTTTAGTAGAGTGGCATTGTTATGGTAGTTATGAAAAAATATCGCGAGAAACTTTTTTGTAGGAAATTGAAAGGGATTCAATTTTTTTGAAACATTTTTAGTTTTTGGTCATTCCCATGGAAAACAAAATTATCCCGTACACATTTTGCAAGAAGCGAGAAACGAAATAAAAGACCAGATGGAAAAAGTGAGCGCGAAATGGTCAGAGTACTCATTACAAGAAGTATACGAGAGAATAGTGGACTCAATTCAAAAAACGGTCGACAAGTATGGGGAACCCAGACCCAAAATGCGGGCAGACGGCAAGTTATCGAGAGAAACAAAGACTCTTATTGGAAAAAGGGACAAATTAGAGAATAAGGAAAGGATAACAGCGAAGGGAAAGACTCGAGCTACTTTTCTTGAGGAAGAAAATAAAGACAGAAATAAGAAAGGATGTGAGAAACTACGATAGCGAGTTGATTAAAAGAATATTGGCCGAAAGCAAATCAATTAGAAAAATAAACAAAACTCTATTCACAAGTAAAAACTTCATCCCCAGCATGCCCAACTTAAAAGGAGAGAAAGTCACTATCCGGGAAAATATTGTAAACATTGCTACTGAATTTTTCAGGGAATTATATGAGGAGAAGGAGAAAGAGGAAGCGAAGGTCGAGGAAGAAAAAGTCAAGAACACTATGGATACCCCATATATATGTACTTCAAGTAGAAGTGAAGGAAGCAATTCACTCGGTTAAGGTGGATAAAGCGGTGGGTCCTGATGGGATTAGCAGTGGCTCCCTCAAACTTTTCGCGGATGAACTGATTACTAAACTTTTCAATAGGATTTTGAAAGAGGAAGTAACCCCCTACCCAGTGGAGATAGGCAGAAATTATTCTGCTGTACAAAAAAGGAAACAAAAATGAAATCAAAAATTACAGGCCTATCAGCCTTACATCCAATTTGGGGAAATTATTCATGAAAGTTCTGAAAGACAGGCTGTACCCACAACTCGATCAATACCAACCACGACCACGAGAGCAAGTCGGGCTTAGAAAAAACTTCTCCACAATAGACCAAATTTTCATCTTAAAACAACTAATTGAAAAAGGTAACGAATATAATTTTGTAATTTTTCTTATTTTTATTGATTTCTCAAAAGCGTTCAACTCGATAAACCATAGATGTCTATGGAAGGCATTAAAGACACAAGGAGTTGGGCAAAATGAAATAAATGTAATTAAAAATCTCTGTGATGGTGCCACAGCATATGTAAAGCTAGACAAACGCGGGGGAAATTTCAGAATAGAAAGAGGAGTCAGACAGGAGTACCCTCTGTCACCCAATCTGTTTAACTGCGTTCTGGAGGAAGCGATGCGCCAACTAGATTGGGAGGAGAGGGAAATCAAAATCGAAGGGGAGTACCCGAATAACCTGAGATTCGCGGACGACGTGGTGCTAATTGCAAAAGACATGTATGAACTAGTAAACAATGCAAAGGAGTTTATCAATGTATGTATAAACATGCAGGGCTAAGTGTAAACATGGACAAAACCCAATTATTATCAAATGCACAAAAAACTCACGTATCATTACTAGGCGAAAACATTGAGTGGGTAGACGAAGTAATGTACCTAGGGCATATCTTGTCATTTAGAAATGCCAGAGAAAAGGAAATTTCAGCTAGGATAAAAAATGGATGGAGTAAGTATCGGAATCAAAAAAGTGTCTACAAGGGCAAACTTCCAATACAGACCAAGGCGGAAGTCTGGCGCAGTTGCGTCCAGCCGGTCCTAACATATGAAGCACAGACCTGGGCGCTGACAAAAACTAATGTAAACTAGCTAAATACTACACAAAGAGCAATGGAGCGCAGTATGCTTAATATTAAAAAGAAAGACAAAATGGGGATAGCAACAATCAGGGCAAAAACTGGGCTAAAAGACATTGGAGAGGAAGTTGAAAGGGCAAAATGAAGATATGGGGGGGGGGCACATTCCAAGACAAGATGGGAGATGGGAGGTGGGAGAGGAAAGTGGAGGGGTGGACCCTATACGGATTCAAAAGAGGAAGAGGTAGACCAATAACTCGCTGGAGAGATGAATTCCAAAAAGAACTCGGGCCCTTGTGGAGAAGGCAGACCCTGGACAGGGTAAGCTGGAAGAGGAAAGGGAGGCGTATGCCCAGAAATGGGCGGGTAGAGAAAAAAGGGAAAAGGGAAGGGGAAGTCGTGACCCCCTCACTACTCGCGGCACGTAGTGCCACACAAGCAAAAACGTATATGAACACCCAATAAAACGCTGTTTATTATTATCATTCGTTGCTGCATCTCAGTTTCCGTTTTTTGTCATCTAAAGTCCTTGCGAGAAAGTCACAACAGCGCCCTCTTGTTTAATGTTGGTAGTTTCGTTTTCTAGAATTAAATCGATTTCGTTCATTCAAAGTTTGAAATTTAAATTTTCTTCCATCTGGTTGCCTGCCTGTCTGTCTGTCTTCCAACTCTTAATATTCTGTTTCGTCACTGCCAATACTGTTGTCTGTCCGGCTTCCTCATTGTTCGTTATTCCAATCTGGCAGCCATTACCCACTCATTTCTGTGTACGGAATATAGGATTGATCTTCCAGTGATTTCGGTCGTTTTGTTCGGTAAACTTTCAAACAAAAATAAAGGGATAGCTGGAGGGAGACTAAGAGACAGACCGATATGTTACAGAATGAAAATGAGGCACACAGCACCGAGCCGGAGATCGGTACGAACGAAGTGGAGATCGATGCTGTGGATAAATCAGAAGTCGAGACCCCTCCCCGTGTCGAATTATTGTAAATCTCTCTTTCTTCTCTCAAAAATATCTGTTATAAGCGACGATAGAAGGCTTGATACTCCGTTATACTTGTAGTAACAGCGATGCGGAAAATAGAGGAAGACGAATAGGTCGAACTACAAAATGGCCGGAAGAGAAAGCCCCCTCTCCAGTATCACCGAATTTCGATACCCGTTCGAGTTTCAATCTGCTAACTAAATTTTCAAGCACGATTAAGATATTTCCAACAAAACGGCATCGGATTTACTGTTTACATTCGACACGCCCTTCGTCTCTCGCAGTCCAGAGAGCTTTGTTTATCCAAATCCACGTCATTATAATGATCCATCGAACTACATTACCCAGCTGACATTCTGCGTACAAAACGCAGGCGCAATTTGTGTTTCCCCCATGTCACCCCTTGCCCTGGCGATCGTGAAGGCAAAATGAAACTTTCTGAAATCCGACAACGTGTTCCGTTTTAATAAAACCATTAGGGCAAAGCGGGGGGGGGGGGGTTGCGTACGGGTCGTCCAACCATCCTAGTTGTTGGGTGATGTATGATACTACTCATACAGCTCGGGAAAATGGGCACCCTCTATAAGCGTGTAATTTAAAATTATAACGTTTAATTGACGGATTTCGGTTACATGCCTCCGGTCAATTAATCACCGGGAGTAATTACACGAAAACGGTGTGTGCGATTTTTTTTAAGCCAACTAATTCGAATCGAAAAATTAATTTAGCAGACAAAAATGTGGGTGAAAAATGGATACAGTGACCAGAGGGAATAGCACTCCAGGTACTGGTGGTCGTTTAACGAATACCTTTTCCCCCTAAATGTATTTCCGAGTAACTCGCCAGCCAATTTTCTCGCAATCGAATTTTATTTTCCTCGCTGCTGCAATTCACTGTAGCGAAGAGAAACGGAGTATAATGAAACAATTTGAATCATAAAGCGAAGCATTTTCATCTTAAGTTCAACCTTTGTGCTTTGAATTTTGTGACAAAGTAGCGAAGGAAAATTGGAGAATATTATCTCGCAACGTCAGTGTT